>JAKTVE010002750.1:0-10953 GCA_030557065.1 Metschnikowia rubicola | reverse complement strand
GCATCCACGCGTGATAATACCTTGACCAGGGCAAGCCACAGCTATTGATTTGAGCGATTTCACGCGACTCATTTGGTAGATTTCTGGACGTTCAAAAAGCTTCTAAGAAGTAATCTGCGAGTATAAAAATATGGTGCATACATACATAGTTCATCCTATTTTTCGCGGTTTACTCCGAGATGCGGGGACATTCCGTTCCGGTGGTGCGGCATCGAAATTGCCATAAAGTTTCATGTATGTAAGCTACGGGACATTAACAAACATCGTATTGTTATGATGAATGACCCCACTTGAGTGATCCGGAAGTTAGAAATGGGTTTACACTTAAGTTTGTTCCGAAATAATCTGATAACATCTGAAAAGAATCAAGAGGCGCTCATTTATCGTTATACCGTATTTATTAATTACTACTGCGGAGCGTCATCCATTCTCGGCCATGTACTTTTTTATGATCTGGTCTTGACTCAAATTTTCAACAAGGCCGTGGTCGATGAACGTGGTATCATCATATACTTTATTCGGTGTGTGGTTAAGAGACTAAATGTTCGGAATCGAAATTCGAGAATGAACTAGTTAAAATCGAGTGACGTTTTGGGGATGCAGTACTCTTCCAGGCACTGACTTCCTTTTCTTAAATTTGCAAAGGCTTACCCCGGCTTATCGGTTTTTGTTCCCTGAAGTGTCTGATAAAAGAAAGAATAGACATTATTGATCCTCAATTTCCCCATATCACTGTTTGACTATCGATATCTATAGCCAGCTTCGCTTACATGTGCTCGGGAAAATTTTAAGGACAAAAGGTGCCATGGTAGAGATCAAGACTTTGTAAATCTGAACGTGCCTTGTAGCTTATGGGCCCAACATGAAACCTGTGGCAGCAGCAAAAAGACTTTTGTGGTCAAAAATTCGTTTCCTACTTCATCGATTGTTGATGAATCTTTTGAATCATCTGAAGACATGCGTTCCATCGTGTTTGAGTCTAAATAGACATGTCGCTGGGCCTGTGGCGATCACTTCTTGTATACATTTACATAGCTTATGTAAGAAATTCAAATGTTTTCATCGATTGAGTTTTAGAGTAGCAAGAACAATCGCAAAAAAAAAACTTCTCTTCAACCAAACCATCTTCACATATATGACCAAAAGTAATGACAAGTTTCACTGATCAAAATGATCATTAAACAAGCTATGTACATACACCAGACTCAACAGACCTGGCCCACGCAGGGCAGCCAAGCGCGCGTTGCAGCCAACCAAAACAAAGAGCGGCGCCAGCCAGCCACCACGCGATACTACATGCTGTGAGAAACGAAACATGAATCTGATAATGAGTGTAGTAACATATTCTACTAAGCACGACCTATATTAGAAACTTTTGTTGTTTCCGCTCGAATTCTTTACCCTCTTATGCCGGAAACGCTTCAACCCGAAAAATATAGATCAAACGTTTTTGGAATATAACTTGGGTTATCCTTGTCTAGAGTCAAGTATTTCTGGATGGGGCCGCGGCCCTATTTTTTTTTTTTTTCTCATGCCTGCCGCGCTGACCCCTCGCCGTCGCCCGCCCGCACCGTCGCCCGCCCGCCCCGTACTGTTTGTTTATTTCGTCGGGCGGTTTTTTCCCATGCCCTTTTCATTCTTTTCAGATCAATTCAAGGATCAATCCAGTTTTTTTTTCTTTCAGCACTATTCTGGCTTTGCTTCTGTAACATACAGGCTCAAATACTTTAGTATCAACATTCATTTGCTATCGGTGTGCCTGCCAACTGCCGCTTTACCCGCCGTTTTCAAGCATTTTAGGAATCTTCACTAGCCTTAACTGATCAGTTCCGACTCAAACCCTGGTCACGTTTCAAATACAAGTTTGTATATTATCAGAAGAAACTTGGAACTTGCCGCCGCCCCTGAATACAAGCACCCTTCAGAAGGAAGGATTTAATCATGTCTGACAACTCAAATCTGGCTGCCGCTGACGATTTTCAGAACGCGAAAAACACTCTCGTGTCGTCGCTCTGCGAACTCTCCACCGCGGCCACGCAAACAGCCACTGCCGCGCTTAATTTTTATAAGTTTGCTGACGCGCACGGCGCCGAGGCTCAAAGCGCTGGGTCGTCGTTGAAAAAATTGGGCGACACTGTGCTAGCAGCCGCGAAGAGCGCCACAACTACGCTCTCCAACGGCACTACCGCCGAAGCGAAGAAGACGCCTGCGAAACAGGTGAAGAAAAAAGACACCACAGCTTCGCCAGCGACTCCTGTCGAAAAGCCTGTCGAAAAGCCTGCTCCTGTTCTCGCACCAGCTCCAAAAGCCGCTGCTGAGTCCGCACCTGAGCTGGCTTCGAAACTGGATGAAGACGTGCTTGCCAAAACAGACCCGGCGTTAAAGCCTGCGGTCGAAAAGGTTGAAAAAGTTCGCAAAAAGCGCGCAGAGAAGGACCCCAACGCGCCCAAGAAACCAGTCACGCTGTACTTGCGCTTCAATCTTGCTGTACGTGAGGAATTGCGCAGACAGAGAAACGAGAGTGGTCAGCCCACACTTCAAGCGACTGAACTTAACCAGATTATCGCTGAGCGGTGGGCCACATTAGGCGAGCCTGAAAAACTGAAGTTGCAGAAGGCATATGAGTCTGAGTACGAGGTGTACAAGAAAGCGTTTGACGAGTACAAGACGAAGAAACAAGCAGAGAGTATTGCCCCATCCGAGAGCTCCGAACCCGCGCCCACTTCTGAGCCTGCCGAAGTGGTTGAGCCTAGCTCCCCAGCTGTCACTACAGCTTCTGAACCCGCAGCTTCTGAGCCTGTTTCTGTGCCAACTGAGGCTACGCCCGCTTCGCCGGTGGATAAGCCCAAGAAGAAAAAGAAGGCACCAAAGAAGACCGCTGAGCTCAGCGAGGTCGAGGCTGTCGCTGCCGCCGCCACAGAGGCCGCCAAGGCTGCCATTGCCGCCGAGGTTGCCCAAAACCAGGCCAAGCCTTCCAAAAAGAGAAAGGACAAGGAGCTGAGTGAGAAACAATCCAAGAAAAAGAAAAGCGAGTCCCTGGCCTGAGATTCATAAGTGAATTTCGTTTCTAGCTTCAGTTCTGCCTTGTTTTCCATGTACTTTTGAGTCTGCCAGATTCTACCTGTTCCATATATATAATGTACTCTATTGCTATCCTCAACTTGGCTTCAATGGCCCTTCTTCTTCTGCTTGTCGATATGGGCACGCAACACCTTCTGGCGATCTCTAAGCGACAACTTGTGTTTGCCCTGCACGGCCTTCTTGTGGATCATCATGACAAAGTTCTTCTTCCTGGCCTTCTCCTTGTTAGTGGACGAATGCGCCACATCACGCTTTCCACGTCTCAGGCCGAATTTGTCTCTCTCCTCTCTACCCTCCTTGGCATGCGCAACTCTCTCCTCACGCAATTGCTTATACTTAACCTTACCCACCAATTTGGTCAGGTCGACCTCCTCCTCGTTTTGCTGCTTGCCCATGATCTTGTCGACACCAGCTTGCACACGCAATTCCTCCAACTTGGCGAAATCGGCGGGAGTCAAGAACCGGCTGGATAACATCTCATTCATGGCTTCTTCGGGCGAAACAATCTTGGCCTTCTTCTGAGCAGGCTCGTCCTCAGTTTCAGCAGTCTCATCGTCATCATCCGAAAGTTCGAGGTCAGAGTCCTCTTCGACACCCTCCTTATCATCATTTTCATCGTTTTCGTCCTTTTCGTCATCAGAATCGGAATCGGAAATATTGATTTCCTTATCGGACTCAACAGCGATCCAGTCTCCCTCCACGTCACTGGCGTTTTCGTCCTCGACTTCCCAATCGGCATCGTCATCTTCGGCACCTTCAAGGCCCTGGTCTTTTCTCCATTTTGCTAAAAGTTCGAGGCCAGGAATCGACGTTACTGTGGTGCTCTCAACACCGAACAGCGGCAAGCCCTTCTTCTCGCCATGCTGCAACTCCATCAGCGCCACCTTACCTCTGTCTTTCCGCTCCAACATCTCGGGTGCTACTTCTCTATAGAGCGAGATCAATGAGCGAGCAGCCATCATAACAGCCTTAGACTTGGAGCCCTTGTACTGGACCAAGTCCTGCAACAATGGTGGCTCGATCGCCAAAGGTGCACGCGCCAAGATTTCTCGGATGGTGTTGATTCCAGCAGCGGCTACCTCGGCGGCCACACCGTCACTGACGAACTCGTCGGCGATTTTGCGCACCACAGGTGAAATCAGCTCCGGTGGCACCAAATCGTGCGAAGCCTGTGCGGTAGCGGCCATGATCTGGGTCACATCACGTTGTTTGGGCGTCAAGAACTTGAGGAAGAACGAGTAGAGGCCCAATACAGTCAATTTATGTGTACCCACGAGTCGAGACACGAGGTTCATGAACAAGATTTTCTGCTCCAAGTTGTATCTGTTCGCATTCTTGTGGCTCAAATGGCCGTCGAACAACTGCTCAGCAAAGCCCTGGGGATCTCTGAGCAAGTGAATCGCCGAGAAATTAAGGTAAGTGGCAGAAACTTTTGCACTGTTCTTCTTCTTCATTGTCTTGAGGGCGTGGTCCACCTTCCTGCTTCGCTTGCCCGACTTCTTGTTGTGCTGAGCCTTATGTTTCAAGGCATTCATGTCAAAACCTTCTTCATCCGACGAATCGTCCTCCAAATGGTCATTACGCTCCTTGTCTGCGCCCAAGAAAAATCTGGCGCCGGCAACAGCGATCTTGATATCCGGATGCAACGCGGCGTGCGTCATGATCTCCACCGTCCGTGTATCGTCCCAGATTCCACGGCGCCACAACTCACGAGTCAACTTTGTCGCCCAGAATCCCTGCGAATCGCGCTGCTCCAACAAATTGAAGAGTAGCGCTTGCGTTGACCGGTTGAGTTTCTGGTTTTTGCCGCCCGTGTTCATCGACTTCAACAAGGTGACCAAAGTGCTGTAGATTTGCTTTCTTACCGCCTTGGCGTTCTGCGTCAGCGTCAGCGAGTTCTGCAGCGTGCTGCTGTACAGCTGCAAGAGCGGGAAAAGCGTCAGGATCAACAGCTCCGCGCTGATCACGCCTTTATTCCGCAACATCGTGAGGCACTGCACGATTTTCTCTCTGAGGTCGGCGTGCAAGTCGCGATGGTTTGTGAGCAAGATGTTTTTCAATTCGTCTGGGAAATTCGCCGTTTCCTTAGGGTAGCAGCCACAAACAGCGCTGACAAACCCGATCAAATCGGCAAATTCCGTGCCTTGGTCGGCGCTGGGGTTCATCAAGAAAATGTCTCTGAGCGATTCATAATGTGAATATTGCTGGACAAATTCCTCGTGGTACGATTCCGGGTCGCGCTTTACCACGTTCTGGAGCAAGATGATGTTTGTCGGGAGGATCGCAGCTCTTCTCTTTTTACCCATTTTGATGTTTATGTGTTTTGAAGTTTTTGTCTTTTTCAAAAAGTGGCCAGGTGGAAAAATTAGGGCCCGCTCATCGCTGCCATCGCACAGCACGCACTGCTGTTGTACAGGATCTGGGGTCAGCGGGGCATAGTAATTGATACTTACTACTTCCACGACTGGTGTTTGAGTTAGTATTTTTTGACTAGTATCTAATCTAAGAAAACCTTGGTACTTTGAAACTTGCTATTTCTCTTTACCATCAAAGGGAATGTGGCCACATCGACGCCGTCGTCATGGTGGGTTCGGCTATATGCAGTCCGAGAGGTTGACGGCTTATCAGTTTTTCTCATCTCTTACCACAACAGTGGTCAATGTCAGTCAAGGATCAGTTCATAGTGGTTGGATCATTAGTATCTATTAATGGCGACCCTTTTTTCCTATACCATGCTTTCCGTAAAGAGCGTGATATTCTTCGCCGTATGGCTTTGTCACGTGCTAAGAATCTGCTCTGATATTAGCTGAAAGTTTGATTGTGGGCTTTCCCCACCCTCGATTCTCTTCAAAAGTTCAAAGACAAAATACAAAAACGCTTAATGCAGACTCGTCAGCATACTTCCGATATCCTTGTCACGGTTTTTATGACAGTCCCGGTGAAACACTCAGAACGTCGCAAACGTGGCCTTGACTCCGTGGCCGCTCACAGAT
Source organism: Metschnikowia rubicola (assembly GCA_030557065.1). Lineage (NCBI taxonomy): Eukaryota > Fungi > Ascomycota > Pichiomycetes > Serinales > Metschnikowiaceae > Metschnikowia > Metschnikowia rubicola. The sequence goes on along the minus strand of JAKTVE010002750.1, from coordinate 4,879 downwards.
TTCGCTCCAGGCTTCCACGACTGCTTAATTAGTATACAATAACATCAATAACACCCACTATTATTGGCAGGCGTTACTCATTGAACAATTCACCGATGCTGTTGTAGTTGATTTTTCTCGAAAAGGACTTCTTCTGTAACATCTGCTTCGCGTTTTCTGCCGGCGAGATCATGCGCCCACCCTCGCCAATCAGATGTATGGCTTGCGCTACTGCACCATCATCTAAAAGAGGGTCGGCTTCCTTAATCTTCCGCCGTTTCCGCAGTTGGCCTGAAGTATTACCCGTTAACTCATCTGCCTCGATCTTCAACCGCTTTCTCTCTTGTGCTATCAAAAAATCGTGGTTGAGAGCAATCCAAATCCTCTCTTTTTGCGTCTTTTCCTCATCTGTGAGCTTCACATTTAACACCTCTTCATCCTCATCGTCCGTATTGATAGTCTCGTCATCACGCACTCTCGAGAGAATTTGTCTCGTGGTGAGATTGTTAACCACTAAGTTCCTTGGTCTATCCAAGTCAATTTGTTTGAGGATATCTGTCTCGTTCTGGAGCTCGGCCGGCGTGCGATATAATGAGGAGTCGAGGGATTTCTTCTGCCCCTGCAAAATTTTGTCGAGAGCTATTTCTAGGTCTTCTTCTTTGATATCGCCTCCTCGAAGCACGGCCTTCAAGAGTTCGTCTTCACGCGCATCTAGCTCCTCTTTCTTCTTCTTCTCTTTGAGCTCTTTGAGCTTAGCCTCGTCTTTTTTTTTCTTCAACGGAGCAGTTTGCTTCGACGAGTTTCTTCCTCGACGGCCTGAGGCGCGAGAATCACTGATACTTCCAAGTCTGGTGCTTTTGGAGGCCAGCTGTGTTTCCGATGACTTATTGGTACTAGAACGGAGGTTTCTGCGCGTGGCAACAATTTTGCTATGCACTTGATCGTAATCTTCATCAGCCTGGTCCGAGTTATCGGGAAGTGCATCATACCCGAGGTCATCCTCATCTGATTCTGGCACAAAAAGCTCATTTACTTCATCTTCGTCGTCAGTTTCACTCAGCTTTTCTGAAGCCTCAGTCGGCTGTTCCGGCTTCTCCTGCGCTCTTTCACTTGATGTATCTTGCGTTTCAGGAAGGTTGGTCTTTGTTACTGGTACTTCATTGGGTGGAGCTGCCAGCTCAGGTGATTTTTGACTCTCCACGTCTTTTGTGCCTGTCATCTGTGCATCCGTCTGAATCTCAATGTCTTTCTCGCATTGAACCTCGGGAGTGATCTCGCTTTCTGGCTGAGCCTTTTTTGAGCTTGCCTGGTCATCCTCAGCATTAGCGCTCAGAGCATCAGTTTCACTCACTTTGTCACTAACTTTGGCATTCTCGTTGGGAGGCGCTTGTATCGACTGACTTTCGTCTTTCCCAGCTTCTGCGTTTGTTTCACCATTATGGATTTCAGTCACTGGGCCTTCTGAATGGTCAGCAGTGGCCTCTTTCTGCGGAGAAGCCGGTGTTGATTCATTCTCTGGGCTTTCTGGATCGTCCAATTTCAAATGTTTAAACAATTCTCGTTTCTTCGCGAGCTCCTGATATTTTTTCAAGGTGTGGGAGCGCTGCCGGAGCAACTTCTCAATTTTCAGCTCAATTGCACGGTTCTTGTGGTATGACGGCGGCTTGGAGTCATTTGTATTCGAAGAGTCGCGGAATGCCAGCACCGAAAGCAGCGCGGAAGACGTCTTCTTGAACTCATTAAGTCTCTTTTGGAGAGTTTCTTCTCCGACTTTGGCGACAGCCACAATCTCAGCATGTGATCTCCTAAAGTTGTTCATTCTGGCAGCCAAAAGAAGGCATGCGCCGGCGATTCCCGCTGGGCGACGACCCTCATAGATCCAGTCCGAGGACATGCGCTGAGCAATTTTCGTCGCATCTCGGCAGATTTTGGCCGTGTGTTCCTGAAAATTCAACCGCTCTGCGAAATGCTGAATGAAAAGCGATGGATCTGCCAAGGGGAGTCGTTGAATTTGTAGCGCACGCACGAGCTTGAGGTATGTCGCGCCTAGCGAATAAACCGAGATCTGGAGCCGCGAGCTGAAGTCTATTAACAAATGCGGGGTTCTCTCGTGACGACATGCAACGTACAAACAGGCAGCAATAACGTTCTGCGAGCGGCGACCTTGGACAAAGTTTTGCACGAGCGCCAATTTGAACCAACCGCACGCAGATTCATGGATGTAATCTGGAATCCGCATCGACGAGGCAAGGAGCCTGATTTTCTGTTTGGCGTTCATCAAAGTTTGTTCACGACTTTCCAAAGAATTGCGCATGTTATAAACACGTGCTTGATCGGCGCCTACCATGGCACCTTGAACGGTGGCGGCACCACTGGACGACTCGCCAAACTGGACCTCTGAAACGATGGGGTTTTCGATCTGCACCATACCACACAGCAGACACAACACATCACCGGCGGTTGCTTGGAAATCACGTGTGAACTCAGTGTGGCCACACCCCGCACAGGGCTTGGCGGCGGCTACTTTGCTCATTCTGAAACTCTTTCGCCTTCAAAATTCGAGAAAGGTGGTTCGACAGAAAGGCTGTATGCTCTTTGTATAATCTAGCCTTATAGCGAGACCTTGTTGGAGATGGTAGGTGGTGATCTCTGACCACAACTGGATAAAGAGAAGGGTTTTCTGCTGCCCTTTATAGTTCTTGCACTGCGACACGAGACTTCAAAAGTGGAATTTCGGTTCTGACTTTATTCCTGTTGAAGCTGATCAAAAGAGGGGTTAATCTAACCGCCGTGTATCTTCAGGTTCTCTTTAGTGTATAATCAACGAGCTTTATCACTCTGCTGCTGTTCTAGTTCCGTTTTCAGAAAACACTAAGCCACGTGCAACTCAATTGTGTGTAAATATCCCTTTTTCCGTGTGAAACAGGCTGATTTGCTAGGCGTCGAAGGATATAAGACCGGGGCGAAATGGACCTATTTCGGCAAATGTATAGAGGGAAATAGTCAATCTCAATCAAAGAAAAAGGTATCTTTCCTGTGTATTTCATAAAACACCGCCCTTTTGTTGTTTGCCCTGTTTTATTGAGACCTCAAGTGTGATCTGTGTTTTTTTTTTTGGCAGTAAACAACTTTTGCGATGTACTTTTGATGGAGTATCTACGAAAAAGCGGGCTTCAGAGCGCGCTTTCCTGTCTGGCCCGACATGTGTATCGGCAGGCACTCAATATTAAACGTTTCTTTATGTGTATTGAGGTCACGATGATTTCGTACCTGGCTCGCGAATAATTTCATCTTTTTCATCCCTTATCGCTATACAATCGTCAAAGCAACCCGTAAAAGCTGAAAAATTATATATTCACGAATTGGTGTTGATTCGGTCGCCATGTCACTACTAAATCTTCTGCACTGGCATATCACGCGACGCGTGAGTTCGAGCCGCGCACCAGACGTGCCTTGTAAAAGATTTAGAAACTGTCTACTCGATAACATTATTGAAAAATAGCGATTTAAATTTATTGTAAAGTTTTTCGACCAACTAGAGAGGTTTTAAGAATTAATTTGTCTTTTGTAACTTTTCTAGAGTTGTTCCATGGGCACACAGGTCAAGGTAAGAGGCAGGGTTCATGTGAGGGCATAGATCTTTTTGTTAATCTACAAACTAAACCCATTCAAATGTCTTGCAAGGATCTAATCTGTTTCCTTCGCTTGACACTTCTGATCAAGGGTGAATTAAGGTTAAACTGCATTCTTGGCTCTTCTCAAAAGCATTTCTCTATGAAAACTCTAGCCAGTCTCGTTACATGCACTAAAATCGACTTGTCTCCTTAGCTGATAATCGGCCTACGCGTTTTGGCTGCGCAATTATATTCACAGGCTTTGCCAAAAGCGGGATTTTATTCATTTTTATTTTCACGCCTTTTCTGCTTTTTTCTCTTTCGGGAAAAAAGAAAAAACCAGTATTTTCCAGGACACAATGCAACCATCAAAAAGTCGGAATGATTGTGGCTTTTTTCGCATGGCAGAGGCAACAAATAAATGATAATTAGAATTCAAAACCAGCATAGATAGACTAAAAAAAAGCCAATATTTCCCGAATTGAATCAAAGTGCCTGGACTATCTTACCCTCTGTGGTATTTTGCAACGTCTCTAGGTAAGCAGCAGAAAACGGAATATGAACGTATTTGAGTTATGATACACCAGTGACACCCATAAACACGCTTAGCATCCTCAAATCAATTTTAGCATGAGATATTTGAAGCGGATTAATGCCACTTTTTCAAATTTCAACTTTTTGAATTTTTTATTCCTGATGCCCCATAATTCCTTTCAGATCTAGGTCTGGTTGCAAAATAAGCCCATTCGGCCAGTCAGTCCGCGTGCGCAGAGAAGTGTGGCTTAAGCTTGGCTCTCAATGGCTCATAGTCAACCCTAGTCACATGACCAAGAGTATTCATCTCTTATTACACACCACAGCATCACGAACCAACATTGAATACTCTACCTAGATTTCATATTTTGCTTTCTGAAATAAGCTATGCCAGAAACAGAGCCCTCGCCTCTTCTGCGGGCCAGCTCACCTTTGGAACGGGACAACCCCAGAACGTCACTTATGCTGGCATCCGCACGGTCTTTGAGCCCGTTCCCATCCATACCAATTACCCTGGCCAGCGCCTTTTCTCGAGGGCCTACTAACATCTCTGTAGAGGGCATACTAGACAACACTCAAGGCGAAGAAATCGAGGAATTCCCGCCGAATTCTCGCCAAACGTGGTTTCCGAAATCGCACATAATCAGGGTTGATCTAAGCGAGCCACGTGACGTGCTCCAGAGCGAACGCACGTTTCTAGGGTTTATTCGGTTTGCGCTTTCGTTGTATTTCACGGCCATAGGCCTAATACT
>JAKTVE010002749.1:18710-35581 GCA_030557065.1 Metschnikowia rubicola | reverse complement strand
TCTTCGAATACAATAATACGGCTTATCGTATTTTGATTAAACCAACTGTACCATCAGGAACCGTATTCTCAAGGCATTAATGACTACACAGTATAAGAGTTAGATTCACTGAATAACCATATTTATGCTTTTGATCTCATCTCTGAAATTGTTATACTTATCGTTGAAGTGTATTCTATAAAATAATCTACTTCGGCTTACTAAGAACTGGTAGTAAACTGCAGTGCAATTTTTTTCTTTTCATTTTTTTCAACTTGTACTCAGCTAATTAAGCGTGACTGATGTAGCGTCGTGGCGCACATTCGATACAGAACCAGACGGGTACAGCGCAGCCATCACACGTACTTGTTTCATGTCACCACTCCCTAGCCAGCCACACTCATTCTGACACAAGTTGGTGAAAGAACGAGTCTTTTGTGAAGAAAACCACGCGTTGAGCGTGATGACTGTGGTGTGTACACGACCAATTATTTTGGACTTTTCCAAGGAAAGACAAGAGCCAACCATCGGATCAAGTCATGACAAAAACACTAGACAGAATCATACCTGCACCGAACAAGTGTTGAAAATTCAAATTCAGGAAAATCAATTTGAATGCTTATTCGAGCTCCACACAAAATTTCCCAAAGCTGTCCTTCTAGGCCATGGCGGCTGTTGCAGAGGTGACCAACAAAATCAAAAATGCCCACATTCCAGCAGAAACCCCTGATTTCTGACTAATGCCAGCATTTTTGGTCACGTAGCATCCACCGGAAGTCGTGGCCATGCATGGATAGAGGAAAGTGGCGGTGGTGCCATTGTTAGTAGCGGTTATGGTAGTCGTGGGCGTGACACTGGTTGCAATTGACGTAAATCCGTTCATTCTTCAATTAATTTATTTTTTTGCGTGTTTAAAAAGCCGAAGAAAATGAATGAATTCGAAAATGCGCGATTTACCATCTTTTCATATCCATTTTGGCATTTAAAGCACTTGGTGTTTCGGATACGACCTGCTGGTCGGTTGCCCCATCGCAAATTTTGCAGACGCAGCCAAGACCCAGTTTTATGCAGTACTGCTCGCTTAAAGCTGCTCGAAGTGGATGTTGTGTGCATGACGGTGCTAAATGGGCTTGCATGAAAAAATTGTCCACTTCGCGACGAGGTTCCTTGGCGGCTCACCAAAAAAGAGAGAAAAAAAAATTCTTGAGTGACTCTGGGGGAATTTAAATGGAAAGAATTCGAAGTTTAGTATACGAAAACGCTCCACTGCACATTGGGTTGAAGCTGGCTTGGTGATATCAAAATCAAAATCAAAATCCTGAGAATATTCGATTGTAAGGTTGTGGTCAGCAGCCCGTGTATACATCTTCAGTGTGGTATCGACTCTCGAGTATCAAGACTATACAGATTTAGCTGTACTGAGTGATAAAGCAAAAGAACCATGTACGTAGCTGTTGATCACGATGATGCAGATTCAGTCTTAAGAGACTGGTGTTATATGACATGCATCCTGTTTGTCTAACAAAAAATTAGTTGTCATGTCGTAGCACGATTATCGTACATGCTTTTTTTGAAGCTTTTGTGAAATTGCAGCCTATGTCTCATTGATGTTTAATATACTTGTCTCCATTGCCGCTAGTGATAACTTTATCGGCTGAGTCTAAAACAAAATTAGGCATATCCCGCATCAGCTGACAAAATTGAACAAAAGTGTTTCTATATCTGCAAATAGGTCCTTGTTAGGTACCTCATTTGCCCTATTCGAGGTTAATGAGGCTTTGCCGTGGCAATCCTTTCTCACCACAAATAGCGAACGTGAGTTGCGCGACTCATAAGTATATAGTGATGGCTTTCTCCTGTAATACTGGGAAGCACAACTGGCTTTACGAGATGATGCACAAAATAAATTTGTCGAGTATGAAGAAACTATTAGTCCGGAATCAATCAAGCTCAACTTTTTTTGAATCAACAAACGGGCATATTAAAATTCCAGTGATTCAGATTCATATTATTCATCTCTAATGGAAGCTAAGATACGCTGCCCAGTTCACGTCTTTAATTGCACAAGGGAAAATTTAAGACCTCGGCAGCTCTAGCTGACCCGAATAAGCTTGAATATCTGGCGTATGACACTGCGCACATGTCAGTTGGGCGATCAAAGCTGGATAGAGATGGTGCTTGCCCCCCTTCAACGCGATTCATGTCACCGAATATTCCATAAGACTAACTGAGTATTGTCTCACATCTTGACAGACTCATCACGTTGGATTTCATGACTTGCTACCTGGCAACTAGCCAGCGGCACTATACTTGTATAGATACAAATTCAACTGCAGAAGATGGTCATTCTCTTTTATTGACAAAAGTTTAGGGGGAGAAATTTGATATAACCTTTTTGAAAGATGATGTCTCTGGCCCTATGCTAAATCGAGGCCTAAAAAGGCATATCAAGACGCCTGATGAGTGAATGTACCAAAGGTAGTGTGTGATCCTGGTTCTCCTGAGCTCCGCTTTTTTAGCCCACTTGGCTGGTGCCTCCACCTCTCTGGTTACAGAATTCACCAATTTGCCATCGAAAAATTTGCCAACTATTGTAGCAATGTCAACTTCGTATTTGTACAACAACAAGTTGAGATCCACCGTGGCCAAATAGTAAATACGCAGCCTTTCCCTTAAGTCGGTATGAAGTATTATGACCGGACTCTTGCACTGCCCTGTCGTGCAAGAAATACTCGTCCAGCTTGGGCTCCGATATCTTCTTTTCGTTATAGGCTTCGATGAACTCGTCCTGGGTGCTTTTGTACTTCTCCACATATTTCTTCAAAGCCGTGTCGAAATGCGAGAACTCTGTTTCGGGCACGAGATCTTTCGAAACAGGGTCATATTTTGGAACCAAGCGCAAACTGATTCTATTTTTGGGGATTGTCACTACAAATCGCTTCTCCGCATCTGAATCCGTTGTGGGTCAGCGAAATAGAGGAACCCTTCCCGGACCACGACTGTGTGTCTTATGACGAACCTACACCGTAATTTTTTTAATATCTTTTCACTCACTAAACGCTCAAAACTTGATTATTCTAGATTGTTTATACACCGGGGAAAAAAAAGAAAAATGAACCAACAATCAAGTTCCACCGCCACACGAGCTGAAATCCATCTTGTCATACCCTGTGCTCCAGCCAAAACTCTGTCCATTCTTCACGGGTAAATTTCCCCTCACATATGCACTCCACGCACCGCACTTGATTCCATGTTTCCCATAGTTATACTTATGGCAATGCTGGTGCTGCTGGTCCTGCCAGACCATCAATTGTTGCTGCCAGACCTGGCCGTAGCTGTATGCAGGAACTGTGTATGTTTCCGACTCTGACACTGTGTTTGTTTCCGTGGTGGAGTATCCAATACTCAACGAGGCTTCGGTTCCGTAATTCACAGAAAATCCCGCTGACCATGTCGCGCTGTATGACGTCGATTGTGTCAATTGGACCAGAACGGGCTCGCCACCGTAACCGTTTTGGTGCACACACGACGCCGGATACCAAGTAGACCACCACGTGCCCTGCTGGGCAGTCTGGTGTTGAGTCCAGGATGCTCCCAAGGGCGCGTTACTAGCGTCCCATCTCTTGGTGATATTTGAGGGGTACTCCACGGTGAAGTTGGAAATCCCAATTATCTGGTCGTCAACCTGAATGGTGTACAGCGTGGCCGAAGGGTCAGCAACCACCATGTCGGTGATCGAGTCAATGGCCGATGTCATATTGTCATACTTGAGCACGGAGCTTGTTTCCAGATCGGCTGCCAAAACAGACGCAAACGACGACATCATCAAAACTATAAACGCCCACATTCCGGCAGACAAGCCAGTCTTGTGACTCCTGGCGCCAGCATTTTTCTTCACATAACATCCATCCACAACCGTGGCCATGCACGGGTAAAGAAATGTGGCGGTGGTGCCGTTTTCAGTGGTCGTGATGGTAGTCGTGGGCGTGACACTGGTAGCGATCGACGTGAATCCCTTCATCCTTGCTGGTTTATAAGAAAAAACCCCGAAAAACGGCCTGGATTCGCCTGATTTTTATACTTTCTCAGAAGCATGCTATCATCTTTTCGTAACTGAACCAGAGCCGTACGTGGAAATTATGTGCAGCCAATAGGTTCCGGTCCAACCGGAATCTCGCAACTGATATGCGCCCATGTGCATAAAGCGACAGCGTCCGCGCTTAAGGATACCCAAATAGGTGACGTCCCTGCATATGTCTCATGCGGCTTTCTAAACACATGACACGACAACCACGAAAATTCACTTTGTTTGTGGTTTTAATTGAGGTAATTCTTTTGGAAAAAGTCTCAGCATGTTTATTGAAACATAATAGCATGAAGAAGTCAATATTGGTGACCGTGATGCAACAAAATCTGGGTTTGTAGATTTGCGCGCATCACAGCGCAGGCGCGTGGTGCAGTAGTGACATCATGTCATCTCTGCTCGTATAAGGCTGCCACTTTTCACCAATTCATCTTTTTACTTTTTAAAATTGATTTTTGTTGCCTGACTTCGATAATTCATATCATGAAGCCGCATTATATGTAATTCGTAATATACTTCCCTCGCCCCTTGCACATATTTCCCCTTTTCGAACAAAATTTGGGGGTGATTATGGGATCTAGCGTTTTTCCTTCTCTCCTCGTATCTTTTTCTGATATTATGGGCTGATCAAAAAAGCGTGCGCCATTTTGTCAGACTTCGTATTTCTGATAATTGGATCTAATTCAAATACAACGATTGGCTCGTGACTGCAGTTGACCAACAGACAATGATACATGAACGCGGAGCCCTCCGCGAACGCACGATCCCAGGAATAGTCGACCAGTCTGCAGCTAACAGTCGCGTTTAAAAGGGTCAAGGAATCACATCAGATGCAAAGGTTTGTGGAGGACGAAGAAAAAGCAAGATGGTATGCAAAAAAAAAAAAAGAAAAGAGGAAAAGAAGAAAAAACATGGATTTACCTGTTATTTAATTATGAGCTAATATCCACCTTTATCAAATCACTTGGTGACGCTTAGAGTGAGTAAGTAAGCTTGCGCTTGAATTTAGCATTTTGAGTTCAAGACAGGCTTTCGCCAAATGCTGATCACGAGACTTGACGCGTGAATAATATGATCCGCATCAATCAATAGCAGAAACTGACTCGTTTCCTTCTCAACACGATATCAACGCATCTAAATCTTCTACGAGATACACATTATTTGCTTTTTCTCTTCGTTATTGGTAGATGCTGGTGTCGAACAAAACCTTTAGCAGCCAAAGATGGTGTTCTTACTATGACTCTGATATCGTTACTTCGGATAAGCTCGTATTCAGTTTTGCTTCTAGCTCAAAAATTCCTAGAAAAAAAAAAAGCGGATAGGCAGAAGTTTAGTCTCTGTCGTCACCCCGCACAGCAGCATTTCTGCCATCTCCCACTTCTCATGTACTGCCTAGACCCTAGGACCCTGCGCCTTGCTGCTAACAAGCACTTGTATCACTCGATTGTCTCGTGGACTTTCTGGAGTGGAGAAAGTATCAAGATGTAGTTGTCGATGCCAAAAGTAGAGATGTTAGCGTATATTTACTTGTCTTGCTCTTCCTCTTACTCTTGCTCTTCCTCCTGAAGTTTCGTGTTTTTTTCTTAGATATAGACCTACAAGCTCGGGAAAGCCCAGGATGATTGTTGTGACGACCAAATTTGTGAATTCAACTGGCCCGCGCGTGGCAAGACGAGTGCAACAAATAGAAAACCCCGCAGGCTTCCTCGTGAAAACACAATTATCTGAAGATATGGGTTCTTGTTACGCCGGATAGATTGTGCATCAGATGGTTACGCTGAAATTTGGTACATAATCGATTTTTTTCAGAACCTTGTTGTTGATAATTCAATCGACAGCGAGCGCCATTCACTGAATCATAAAAATCATGAGGCATGGCTTTGTGGAAACTAAAACTTGCAATAGACAACCCAGAATCGTAACATGATTAAGTCGACTTAGTATTGTGGTGGATTTCAGGTATTTGAGGTACATTTTTGAATCGATGGCGGTCTACATCTTTTTGATTGTTTGGTAGCATTATTCTCTTTTACGCCACATCTTTTAAGCTAAGAAATGGATGAGGTTCATATGTTGGGCTATTTAAATCATGATCCTGTGAAACCCCGAGATTTTTATCATGTGACATTTACAGATTCTTGAGAGGCAATCTTTCGGAAAACACATATGTTTGAAAGAGATATTCGCATTTTCAAATTCGTCACACTTGCGTGTTGGTCGATCCTAGGACAATTCGTTTTCTGATACCGGCATCCAGTTTGGCGCTAATGACGTCCAAATCCTGATCACCATAAATTCATGACTGCCTTCAAATCAAGGATAAGCGTCTTGAAATTCAAGAAATCTCCATAGCCATTACGATCTTTCCGATCCACACCCTGAAACGAAAGCTTACCATAACCCACAAACACGCTTTAATTACAAGCGACCCCCTACCATCAATCTATCGCCATTGCGTCCGTTTCTTGAGGCTCCTCGGCGATAAGGTCCAGCAACCCGGCTTTTTTCGGTGGCACGCTTTGGAAAGGTAGCGTGGTCTGGCCTTTACTCAACACAGGAGCACTTTTCTCCACCTCTGCCGCCGGCAACTCGTCTCCTTTATCGTTCTCCTCGCCCAACAAAACCGCATGCGTCTTGCGGTCTTCCTCTGAAACGTTGATGCGTTTCTCCTTCAAGGCTTTCTCCACAGTTTGTGTTTTGGGTATAGTGTCGCTGAGAAAGTGCAACAGTTCCAGCGCGCCAACGGCAGCACTCAAATCCCTGTACTGGATTTTTTTCCTCTTCTCAGCCTTGGCACTCATCGATGCTTGTTCCACCAAATATTGCACGAATAGCTCGGTGGCTGCGCCCGTCGCGTATACAGCGCTAGCAGAGCACCCGGCGTACTCCGGGTCCATCTTGAAAATCTTTTTGATCTTCAGAAGCGGGAGCAGCATCACGTGATCGTCATCATGAGTGCCTTCAGTGGCTGCATTTTCGTTTGTGATGGCATGTTCTGCCGCCGCCACGACTTCTGGGCTAGCTTGTGACATTCTGGGAGTGTTTTTTTTTTTTTTCGTTTTTTTTCTCTTTCAGCTAGAGAATGTGAGCGTTTGTGGTTTGCTATTCCTTTAAAGGTTTTTGATTTGACTGATATGCCTAAATTGAGGATAATGTGATGCAAATTTTAAGGTCACTCATAAGAGTTTATAGTTATGAAATCGGTTTATGGTGGATGAGTCGTCACTGCTGAGATTTGTCGAGACGCGATTTGGCGCGCGGTTGCATTAAGCGTGGAGCAGAATAGGATGGCTAGCGAAATAAAGTTAAATTAAGCCCCCTTTTGGAACCCACTGTTAATATGAATATATAATTAAACTTGATGCAGCATACTTTGTGATTAAACTTGCATAGCTAAATTTTTCTTGCGCCTGAAAGTTGAGTATGTGGAATTTTCATGGTGGGTTCGCCAAAGAAAAAATTGGCGAAAAACGACCCATGTTACTCATTTTTTTTATAAACTTTTTCTGCCATGAATATATCGTGTGATTGAAATTGAGTCAGTATTTAATCTCGGAAATTTAGGTGTTTAAAACCTGTGAACATGTCTTCAATCGCATGGAATCAATTCATTCCTATACGCAGCCACGCCGCTAGGCATGGTAGCGAAGCTGGCTAGGGTTTTATATATATTCATATATAGTTTTTTGGAGAGCTAGGTAAGCAATTGTGGCTCCCAGTCCTTAATCAGATGTATCAAGCAGAAGAAAAAAAAGGGGGAGAGCTACATAAACATTGTATCAAACAGAAAAGAAGAGAAAAAACGTGACCTTCTGGTAGTAATGCTTTCTGATTACCTGGCAAAGAGTTGACACCCATCAAAACGTCCATCGCTTCGTTCTGATCGGCGCAAGCAACAGATGGTAGGGGTATATCATTTCCTTGAATAGTCAGTCGGCTTACATCCCTGGGAACTTGGGGTAAACCTGCGAGCGCTCCTAGATTGAAAGAACTCATATCAACTCCATGACTAATTGAATAAGACGTGATAGATCCCATATCCGATGGGAGCGGAGCTTTAACTGCGAGGTCGCTCAAATTGGCAAAGCCTCCTAGCGACCTCAAATTTCCTATCGACAAAAGATTGTTTACCGATTGACTTCTATTTATAATATTCAATTGCCGGCAGGAAGGAGCCCAGACCCAAAAGCAGAGACTTTGACGAAAGAGGCCCTGGGAGGGTCGAGTCGCACTAGGCATACTGCACACGTGACGACTAGACGCTGCCAAGACGCGCCTTTCTTTATGGACTGACTAGACTCCTTGGGATGTCGCGGTGCTGTCCTAAACATTCCTAATTGGTAACGTGCAACCGGCTACCCGCATTCTGGACAATGGGGGCAGTGTGGTATTCTAGGAATAGCATGTTAAACAATGGAGCCTCACGGAATACTCAGGTTCAGCTACAGGAGTTATTATGTGGGAGGTCAAATATATAAAGGGGCTGGGTTTCCCTCACAGGTCACTCAGTTGATCAACGAATTGAATATATAAGTTACAATACTATTACTATGGCTAGGTCTACTTCTGCTTCAACCACTTCAGCTACTCCTACTGAAACCTTCAGTGACTTGATGAGTAAGTTCATGACCCACTCTCCACTGAGCGACTTGACATGGAAACAAAAGGATACTCCTGCAGAGTATTCATTAGATGCGACGCTGTACACATCTCAACAGAGACAGCCGTCTTCAAGGTCGCCTTCCGTCTTTCCGGGAGAGTGCTAGGTGTTTTGGCCAGGGTCGCCTGCTGTGCTCCTACAAATATTTGATATTCTCAATACTGGTCCCTTTTTTGTTGTTTATCTATATAGATATACGTGTTGGCTCTTTGAGAAAAGATGTCCCCGAACAAATATGTATGTTGTTCTCAGTACGCAAGGATACTGTGATCTAAGCATAGAATCAAGGTAACGTCGCCCGGCCGTTGGCGAGTTCGGACGGTTTTTGCATGATACAGGATTCTATACATACTCAGAAAAACCTTAATCGTGAGAAAGCCATGAAACACATTGGGCCTTTCTCAAGAGAAACGTTCACAAGACCGGAGGCGGAAAGCTCTGGGGTATATGACAGTACATGTGTCTTGTGTTTGGATCGAAGTAGTGCCCCCTCACCTCCTTTGGCTTAGCTCTTGCTGTAATGAATGATCCAGTCATATATGGATTGCTAGGCAGCAATATTCGAGGTGAAGCTGTTAATTGCCACAATTTTTAGGCCCGAATCAAGATTTTCGGACCAGATGGAAAGGGTCGCCCCGCCTTCGGCTGGGCTCTGACATACTTGAATGACATGTTCTATCTTGGCACCAAGCCTTGTATTCGTCCCCACTCTAAAAAGGCGTTCTACTTATGATTAATTCCAGCAGAACGAGTAAAGACCTTATTCAGACGCACTTATCACTCTCTTATATTAACAAGCTTTTATTGGAGAAGTCCCGAATTTCAGCTCAATCATCAATTAGTTATCTTTTTTCGACTCAATCTGTTCACGCTCAATGTACTATGTCCAGACTTGTCTCCGACATATTCAATTTGTATACAATCAATATAAGTGTCAAAATTAAAATGCAAGTCTTTTAGATATTTTGGGCAAGAATGAGAACGCGGCCCAAGCTACGTTATGTTTTAGTAAACAGGCTGGGAAATGGGACTTTCGTAGACTGCCGTACGAGTTGAAAGAGAGAATTTTCTTGGGCTCAAACAAACTCGATTTTCTTTCCGTACTATGTTCGGTTTGAAAAAAATAAAAATTCGATCAAAGAATAATGCCAAAATTTGAATCTGAAAGCATATGCTGTTAAACGACCCATGGCTCATGGCAGGTCGAAACTAGTTTCGTCAATACCAAACAACAAAAGAAGAATACAAATAGAAAAGGAAAAAAAACGAAAAATAATTAAAACATCGTCAAATTTCCGGATCCCAAGTCTTCACATTATCTATATACATGTACACGATCACTGCACCGTGTTCTGTTCCTGCTCCGCGGCAACAATGTCTGGGTGCACGTATTCCTCTAAAAACAGCGTTTTCTCCAAGTCTCTATCGTTGTAATTTTCGCCAAACTCAATGAATTCCTTGATGCTCTGCCACGCAAGTTGCGGGTCCTTGAACCCGTCTTGGTACCCTTCAAAAGTCTGTAAAACCTGCGGCACTTTAGGTGACACAAGTGCCTTAAGGTCTGAGGAGTTCAAGCCCGCGGGCACCACGTACGTACGCACTTTCGTCCAGTCCATGATATATATACCATCTGCGTTGAGTTTACCGTAGCCAGAAGAGCCTGTTCCCTTGTAAAAGTGCTTGTTACCTTGTTTTCCGGTCAACGGATGTCTTTTAGAGCCTCTTTTCGTCAATCCATAAATTGGCTGGCCGTCTCTGAATGTTTGCCATGGACGCTTAAGACAGCTTGCGGCCGTGTGCTGAAAGCTTTGAACAGTAGACGCTCTCATGTTGCTTCAGGGTACACAAATTATTGATTCGAGACCGTGACTATTGTGAGTAGATGAATTTTTCGGAGCTGGTGTGATGCAATATGCAGGCCCCTTTATTATCACGATGTGCCAGGCTACTGTGAAGTAGATTTAATTTGATGGAACAGTGTAGAATTAGCATACGATGTTTTCTAGTAACGGATAGTTTTCAGAAATATATATGTTTTTTGTTACACGTTGCGATTGATGAAAAGCGTATTGCCCATCTGATCGTGCCCAGGCTCTAGGATCGTTTCGAGCAAGAAAACCCGTACACCTCGTTTTGAGATGTAGTTTAAGTTGAATGCAAAGATATGGTTCCCATGAAAAGTCTTTTGGTTGAAGGTCATCTGGAACGTTGCCGGATTAGTGGTTTTTTGTAGAATAAGTCTGAGATTTTTGACCCATCAAATTTGTCGTACGAATCTTGGCCTGCAAAAAGCCTTAATCGACTTCTCCACGCAAGTGCGAACGATTTACTGCATTCGGCTTATCTCCGACAAGATCGAACAATGGAATTAGCCACAATATTACAGAAAAAGACACTTAAATTCTTTGAAAACACTTTGCTCCCACAAAAGCACCCATCTGTGGCAAATAAAGAAACACAAGTGCTTTTGCGCCTCGAAATAGTGCAACTATATACTCTTCTAATCTCATATACTGTCCCCCAGGACACCCGTACCGCCTGTAGGGACGCACCAAAGCTTATCCGGCACATACCGATAGCAACCAGCCCCACCATCGCTATCGAAGCGAGATTCCGTTCCCCAAAAACCGTTGATATTCTTAAAAAAACACCTCAAATCTCCGAATTATTCATAATGTCACTTCCCGAAACGCCCAAAAACCCCGGCCCATTTTCTGTCCAGCATGGCTATGCCGATATCCAATTCAAAACACACACTTATCTGGACAAACCCACCGCGTTGCCTGGGCACCAGTCAAAAGCACTGGAATTCGTGAGTTCCAAGACCGACAAGGAGCACCAGAAGAAATACGGCAAACAGCTCTTCAATTTTCTCGTCAACACGTTGTGCAAATAAACATATTGGAAAAATCGAGTTAGTTTGCAATTCCCTAAATAACTCAACGTTATCATGTTCACCATTTCTTGCTATTTTCTGTGTCGCAGCCACTAATTATAGCTTTGCACATGGACAAACATGCCCATAATTACTCTATAATAAACATTTTCATGACTATAATCTGGGCGTGGAGATATTCTCGTTGACAAGCTCGACGATTTTCTTGGCAAACCCGTAACTTCCCTGGTATCCTCCACCGCCTGCGCCGTAGCCATGAATAAGCCATTTTTTCTTAGGGTCTTTCTCGATTCTGGGACCATCTTCACGAAAGGGCCGGAGCCCCACATTCACCTTGACCACGTCGAAGTAGGGTCTGTTGCCATGCATTTTTTCGTCGGTTAGTTCAGGCAAATACGTCGTGGCCCGGTCAAGAATCCTCTGAGTCAAGGCTTTATCTTCAACGGGGTCGTGAATGTTCTTGTAGAAGCTACCGCCGATTATAGCGCCGCCTTCTTTCCGTGGGAACACATATAGCTCCTCGTCCGGGTGCTCAAAGCCACAAACAATTTGAATCTTAGAAATTGTGTTTCGCACGACCGACACCTGGCCTCGAACAACATAGTTGTCACTAGAATCGTCCACGCCAACGAATTTGGATGCAAACATCCCCGCGCAGTTGATGACAAATTGGGCCTTCTTGCCTGAGTTGTGCAAGTTTCTTGCGTGCTCAATATTTGTGATCTTCAGCACTCTTTTGATTATCACCCCACTTTCAAGACACCTCTGCACGAGATAGGGCAAATATGTCGGCACAGATATGACAAAACCATCAAACTCGCGCCCACAAACCGTTCCAGGAAGCAATTCCGCATTCTTCAATTCACGGCCATTCGATATCGTCTCGAACCAAGGCACAAATTGGGTCTTATCACCATCAGCTCTATCGAGAGCGATTTGCGTATAGTACAGTGTATTTTTCTTGCGCCAGATTCCCGATCTCGGGTCATCAGCCAAGTTTCCAAATTCCCGATAGGCTTCTATATCGATTTCTTGCAAAAACTTTTCGTTTGGGGAGGCGAACGACTGCCAATTGGCGCCGGCGTAAGGAGAAGTATAGGAAATATCGTTATCTCCGGGAAGAAACGTTGCCACAACGGTTACATCGAGCAAATTGTTGCTTTGTTTGAGTTTGAGCGCGGCGGTTAGGCCAATAACGCCTGCTCCAACAACCACAACTGGCACCGACATTTTGCAGATAGTTGAGAGTGGCTTTCAGGAGATTAAAGAATTGCGGAATTATCGGATAATTCGAGTTCCGCACTTAGGTGCACGGCCCTGCCTTTTAAGCCGACCCGCCTTCGCTCCCCGCTAAAGCTTGGGCGCGCCACTTACCGCATTGGGGAATCGGGTTGAGAGGTAGACCTCTATTCTTGCTTAAAACTGTAGTACTAATCAAAAAAGGATACGTCTCATATTTGCTTGTTTGCACTTTGTGTGGTTCCTGAGCTGGCTAAATATAGCATCAATCCTCCCCTTAAGAAAGGATTGCCCTCACATGCTGCTAGTTAAAAGCTTTTTCCGGCAGTCCGCCTGTATGCCAATGACGGGGCCGGATAAAACATGTAAATATGGGTACCTCAAACCACACGGGCCGCTTATGTAGGCTAAGCTGGAGCTCTTCATAAGCAAAGGGTAAGCTCTCAAAATTTATCATTGCGTATCACTCTTTCTGCTTAGCACTTAACAATTCTTCTTGTTAGCGCCTTTCACACTATGTATGGCGCTGTTAGCTGTTAGAAAGCTTGAAAAGTGTAGATACGTCCCTTTACTCACCATCAAGCTTTGAGTCAGTGTGAAAATCTTCCAATGATCATTTTTGAAACCAAAATGTCAACCTCAATATCGATTATTGTGATTTCAATCACTGACTCAATAATTGTTGACCTGCATACGCGGACCTCCACGTCTACCGTCCCGCACAGCCAAGATTGAAGCTCAAATTCCACTTCACTCCATCAAAAAATAAGCCCGCAATTGCCATGTTTTCGTTTGCGAAGAAACTCAAGGATAAGCTTGAAGGTAGCTCAAAGGAGTCTGACTCGTATTTCCGGGCGAATCTCAATATCAATAACGCAGGCCATGGCCTCCGTGTGCTCTATGTAACACCAGATTCAACCGCCCAGAAACACCAATTCGAGGCGTGGTTTGACTATATTGTTGGGATCAACGGCCATGATTTGCCCATGAAATATCCAATCTCGCATGCATGCTCATACAGTATTGGTGAAGACGGCTCTTTCAGCTATAGCAACAAGGATGAGTCTGACGAGGCTAGTATAGTCGATTTCGACCTATTGGCACAAGAATTCGCCATGGCCGCCCTGGGCCCGCACAAGACAGTGACCTTCAAAGTATGGAGCGTCAAAGGGGGTGTCGAGCGAGACATTTCGGTGCAGTTGACGCCCATAGAAAAACGAGATGCGGATTTCGAAAACATGCCGGGAAAATGGCATTTGCACGCCAATTTGTTTGCCGAACTCGGCCTCACAGTATCTTCACAACACCTCAACACCGCCACACAGGTGTGGAAGATCTTGAACACACACCCGCACTCGCCCGCGTTCCAAGCGCTTCTTGTGCCGTATTCAGACTATATAATAGGCTGCGACAGCGCGTTTCCTTCAGATACATCTGGAAAGGGACTTTTGGCCGGTGGCGGCGAGCATTTGTTAGCAACTGTGGTGTCCAGTTACTATACCAGACACAACGCGACGCTCCAAGACGACCAAATCCCGATCATATTCTATGTGTATAACCATGATTTCGACGTGGTGCGGCCCGTGACAGTGTACCTTTCCAGAGGATGGGCACCTGCACAGAATAAGGGAATTTTGGGCTGTGACGTCGGCTACGGTCTCTTGCACCGTCTTCCGGCGGTCCCGGGTAAGTCTGCACTTCTTGAAAACGAAACTTCACAGAATCTTGATGCATCAGCTGGACCAGATTTGGCAAATCGGCATGATCTACAGAATGCGCCACCAGCGGCCCGCTCATCAATGCAGAGTACCACCTTACATGATACTTGCAAGATCACAACGCCGGCGCCGATCGTGAAAAGCAAGCCCCTGAATCGGTACGCGCCAGAGTCTGTGAAAGAGAGTGCCAGCGCGGAAATCGAGGAGGCGGCTGTTGACCCCTGCATCGAGATTGCCACGAATGCGGAAAATGTGGACGTTGATGCCGAAAGAATTGAGATCTCAGAAAATTCAGTGGCTGAAGAGTCTGCTGAGAGAAGTGACAATGCGACCAATCCTGAGGTAATATCGGAAAATGTCATTCCAGATGAATCAGCACAAATATTTGATTCTTTCGAAGTAACCGCGCAGGAAAAACCCGCGTCTGGATCGGAATTGCAGCCAGAAACCAATCTCGAACCTGGCACCAAAGTAACTACCCAAACAAACAACGAGGATATTGTGACCACAGAAAATACCATTGCTGTACCAGAAAGTCCCCAAGACACAGCGGTAGTTCTTGATCAGCCATCATCCGAGCCCGATTTTCTACATGAACCCGAAACAGATGTAACGACTGATTTGGATAAGAATACCGTTCAGTCAGACACGCAGAGACATGCTGAAGATTCACACACACAAGCGCAAAGTCAAACCAATGAAGATGAGATGCAGGTAGGAGGCAGTCAAGAAATTGACTCTTCCACGGAAGACAAGAAGGACGGGGAATCTCATGACGAGGTCGAAAAAGCGCTCGAAATAAAAGATAACAAACACGCCAATCCGGTCGAACCTCAAGTACCAGACGATATTTTGGTGCCACCCGTGACGAAGACAGAGGCAGAGTCAGACGCGGTGCCTTTTGCAGAAGTATTTGAAACTGTTCCTGAGGAAAAGTCAGGCAGTGAAGAGACCACAAATAAGGAGCAAGCTTTGCTGGAAACCCAGAATAACCAAATCGAAAAATCTCCCAAAATGAGCAAAATAGACTCCTTGTTGGAAGAAGACGAGGACTTCTTGGATCTAGCCGAAGACGATGTTTCGGTGCCTCAAGATGCGCACGGAATCTCGGAATTGCAGCTAGCTCCAGAATCAGAACCGATGTGCGAGATTCCGTTGGACGAATCTAAGCCTCCGAATCTTCCGGAGAGCACAGTTCAAAATGTATCCCTGTCTCCACCGTCTCCTCCAAAAAATTCTGAAGCTAACGTTTCGCCAAGCAAGCCGCTTTTTTCGCCTATGAAAAGTAACCCGCCCCCGATTTTACCACATACACAAAACTCCTCTGGTGTTCCCCTAACTTCTCCGGTCTCGAAACCTGCACGCAGGAGGAAAGCACACGGTCCATCTGCAAACCTCGGAAGTCTAGCCGATTTCATGAACGAGGAGCTTTCACGGTCTAAAGCGAATGACGTAAGTAACGCTACACGCGGTGACATTTCGGATGATGTACCTCCTCCGCCACCAAAATCACTCAAACACTAAATAATCTAGGTATATAGGACGGGATACATCTAGTCTTCCCTTTTGTGACAGAGTTGCTTTACAGAATCTCATAAGCATCGAGACGTGCAATATAAAGGCGGCAAGACCGAAACAAAAAAGAATGTTTGAGTATTGATTCGTGTGAAAAATAAATGTGCCCATTGTCGGAATCGAACCGACGATCGCCTCATTACGAGTGAGGCGCCTTACCACTTGGCCAAACGGGCTTCGTTGCGGAAAACGTCAATGGGAATTATGGGAGGCCTGCACACAAGGGGCTTGTTTACGCCGGGAGGCAACCGGAGGCACTCAGTGTTCTATCCAGACGTATGCAGGTTTTTTGTCTATAAATATATAGATTTTTGACCGTTTAACCGCGGTTTCCTGTTAATACGATTTGTTTCTTTAAAAAAAAAAAAAAAAAAAAATTTTTGCTTTCGAAAAAAAGTTGAAAACCGTTTAACCGCGGTTTCCTGTTAATACGATTTGTTTCTTTAAAAAAAAAATGAAAATCATTACTCCAAAGAGTTCCCTAGTAAATGCGGCCGAATGGATGTACATGATATTGATCGTAACCTCAAAAATACGTCATAGCGGTGAAGTTTTGCAGCCAAGCTGTATTGAGTCGATGACAGCTCGTTAGTTCTTGTCAGCTGACTTCCTCTGCAGTAATAGTTACAATACGGAGCGGAAATCCGACGAAATATCATTATCTATGTGATAAACGTTGTCTGGGTTGAAAGATTGACCTTGAGTTTTTTTATATAATTT
>JAKTVE010002749.1:1253-18690 GCA_030557065.1 Metschnikowia rubicola | reverse complement strand
CCATTGTCGGAATCGAACCGACGATCGCCTCATTACGAGTGAGGCGCCTTACCACTTGGCCAAACGGGCTTCGTTGCGGAAAACGTCAATGGGAATTATAGGAGGCCTGCACACAAGGGGCTTGTTTACGCCGGGAGGCAACCGGAGGCACTCAGTGTTCTATCCAGACGTATGCAGGTTTTTTGTCTATAGATATATAGATTTTTGACCGTTTAACCGCGGTTTCCTGTTAATACGATTTGTTTCTTTAAAAAAAAAAATGAAAATCATTACTCCAAAGAGTTCCCTAGTAAATGCGGCCGAATGGATGTACATGATATTGATCGTAACCTCAAAAATACGTCATAGCGGTGAAGTTTTGCAGCCAAGCTGTATTGAGTCGATGACAGCTCGTTAGTTCTTGTCAGCTGACTTCCTCTGCAGTAATAGTTACAATACGGAGCGGAAATCCGACGAAATATCATTATCTATGTGATAAACGTTGTCTGGGTTGAAAGATTGACCTTGAGTTTTTTTATATAATTTGTTTAGTGCTCGAAAATAGTATTCTGTGGTAAATATTCAAGAACTAGAACAAAAAACAGAAAATTTGATTTTTGCAGCATTTCTTCGAACGCTTCTAGAGAAACGGATGTGACGATTTATCCGAAATCAGGTAAGATCTGATTTTAAGCCACGCACTTTGGATTTCAATCGGTTTTTCTTTAAAAAAAAAACTTCCACTAAAACTAAAGCCCTGCTGCTCGCATTCAAATTGCATGGCGTCATCGACGCCAAGGTGCAGTAAGACTTATTTACAGGGATCAAAGTTATTGAATAAAAATCGAAATAGCGCTCAGGGTATTTTATTGAAGAGCGAGTTTTTTTGTTTTCGCGCTGTGTTTGGAAACACTGCCCGGTTATCTTTTTACATAAGATACTTATAAACAGTTCCCAACATAGTCACCCTGTTGTAGTCTAAACGATAAAGTCGAGCTAGCCGGTAGAAGTTGTTTAGGCCGAAATTGCCTTAGCAATGTGTTTACTGGGGTCATGAGTGTGTGTAAGTGCCTGAATCAAAATCATAAAACCCGCGTAGGGAAAATGTCAAATATATCATGATAATGATAAGTTGAGACTAAATGGTTGATGTATTTTGTAAGAGTGCGAGTAGACCCAATGCAGCCAGATTAGGCTAGGAGGGTATACTTGTGGAAATCTGAGCATCAGGCAATGATCAGGACACGGCTTGTGTATGACCGGACTGTCAGTGGCCGTGGTGGAGTAGGGTCATACCTGGGTTCTGTCCGCAGACGGAGTGAACTTATCGGCTTTGACTTGAATGATGAATTTGACTCTCACTCGTGTCTCGAACAAACAACGCGTGTACGTACTTCACTAACATCAGGGAGCGCGGGGCGTCTTCTGACAATGAAACCGTACTTTTCCCATGCATAGGCACTCAGAGCCAGCAAATCAGATAGTTTTAGTGAAGCTCAAGGAAAGCATTCGCCCTCTCTCAATCGGGGCTCAACCATTCTCGCGTCAATATTGCTGATTCGATATGTATCATAAGCTCTTACATCAAGTCCTGGCGTGCATAATGCGATCGCGCCATTCCTCTGCATCAACATGCGATCTCAGAAGCTAGCGACGCATCAGGCCTGTAAGAAAACAATAAAACAACAAACCAATCACATCATGACGACCGTCCCTCTACTAACTACGTTAGGACTTTTCATCATTGACGGGAACCAATATCCTGCATCGATCAATCGTCCGGCGGAAAACAACATAATCGGCGGTGGTGCGCTGTATGCCATAATAGGCGGGCGGATAGCATGTGGCCAAAATTTGGGCAGACAGATATGCGGTATTATCGATAAAGGCTCGGACTTTCCGGCAAAGATTGAAGACGAGATGAAGACGTGGGGTACAGGGGCCATTTTTAGAAATACCCCGGACAGGCTCACGTCGCGAGGGGTCAACATTTACGGTGAGAACGGCGTGCGTCAATTTGTGTATAAATCACCGAAAAAAAGAATTGTTGCTGATGATATTTTACAAACCGACAATTTACTAGATCTGCGCACCTTTCACTTTTGCTGCTCCATTGAGCGCTGCGAGGAGACCATCGACATTTTCCTCGCGGAACGCGCAAGGAAGGGTATTCTGACTCAGCCCAAATTCATCTTCGAGCCATTTCCTGAGGTATGTGTTGCTGAAAATCTCGAAAATCTCCATAAAATCATGCACAAAGTGGATGTTTTCTCCCCGAACCTAAATGAGGCTGCGGATTTCTACAGTATGCTGGTGCTCCCGGAAACGCCCGAAGATATTGAGCAATTGGCGTTGAAATTCTTGGCAAGCAGTGGGCCGCATGGTGGCGTGGTGCTTCGGTGTGGTGCGCTTGGGTGTTTCGTAAAGACGCGCGGTGTGTCGCTTATGCTCCCCGCATACCACCAAAACCAACAGAATGTCGTCGATGTCACAGGAGGAGGGAACTCTTTCTGTGGCGCGTTTATGACCGCATTGGAACTTTCTGGTGACTGGATAGCCGCGGGAATCGTGGGTAATATTGCTAGTGGAGTGGTGGTTGAAAAACTAGGCATGCCTTCAGTGAAGGGGGACATTTGGAACGGTGTGCTGTTCAAAGAACGACTCGCCACCTATTTGAATGCAAACAAGCAGTTGCTTGCAGCCTTTGATCCTGCGACCATCAACTGGATGTAAGAGCTCATGCACATCATTGTGAAGTGTGTGTCACGGGTTAATTCTAATGTGGCAAAAGAACACGCTGAAGAAGAGCTGGGACACGTAGATTGTGAGCTCAGAACATTCTCTCCTGGTTTTAGACATAAAAGGCCAGTAAACTTGACTTTCCGCTGATAGCTGCTTTTAGGATTCGTTTGTACGAAAATGGTCATCGTGGTAAAGACACGCGAGGACCCAGTTATTTGAAATGATATCATATGAGAGCACTCAACGACTTTTTATGCACATTTTTGCGGACGGATGGCTGTCAGATCCCTAAGATCACGTGACCATGGCTCTTCCGAATCAAGGTCTACCTCTATCGCTTAGGCGTTAGTTTCTCTGTGATGCCTGACGCAGGGAGCACAAAAGAGAAAGCGAAAAGAATATAGCATCGAATTCCAATATGATGAAGCAATTTTATTGACCGAAACCATGAGACATTTTGTTAAAAAAGGCAAACATGAGTTGGTGGATTAAGTGTTACTCCAAAACACAGGTACATTGTCAACCATTGTATAGAATTTTGCATCTGGATGGATTGAGTCTACAAAGGGTGATCCAATAGCTTCCATGCAGCAGTGACTGTTTTGACAACTTCTATAATGCAACGGCCTCATTCACACAACCATGAATGCTTGAAAAAAAGCACTTCTAATTGTTTCAGTGAGCTAGACGAATCTCACATAATCACACTATTCATGATCTCGCAAGCCCAAAACTTGTTGAATTTAGACTCAATCTATATAACCGATTAATTCTACATAGCTGCTTCCGTCTTCTTCTCCGTTTCTAATCTGTCTGCATGGTACAAACACCGAAGCAATTCCCGATCATCGGTCCAAGCCCGTGATACTTTGCCGTAAACATACATCACAATGCCCAACAAGCTAACGAACAATTGAGCACATCCATAGATGACAAAGAGCCTTTTCCCGTCCAATGACAAAAACGCATCGTTGTTGAAAAGCGAAAACACAAACCCAATCACGTTTTTCGCTAGATTGAACGATACCAACGCCTCTGCGGCAAACATCTTGTAGCAATCCACCGTGTATGTGATAGCCGTAGTGGATGCCATCAGGGACCCAAAACTAAGGCACCCAAAGAAAAGTACGGGGGCGATCCATGGATTCTGCACATGAGACAGCCACCCGTAGCCCATAAGACCAATGCACGTGACTATGGTCAGCGGGATAAGCATGAAAAGGCGGAACTCAGGCTCGTACACACCATGATTTACCTTGACGACATACAGTGTGACCCTATCTCCGAGAATTCCGGCTGCCAATGAGCCGAGAATGCCGCCAACAAAGGGGGACAAGTAAAAAAGCCCTACTGTCTGGGCCAGGTACCCGTAACCCCCCGCCTGAAAGATTTCTGCCAAAACCTCTGAAATGACTATTAGCCACACCACAGCTAGTGAGTAAACAATGGCCCCGTATAGTACGGGCGGGTAACAGTACAAGAAGAGTGGGCGCATGGCAACCATCCACCATTTGTCTGCAGAATGTCTGCCCGAGATCAAGTGGAGCCTTTTCGTGAACAGTTTTGGCATGGAGGTCCCCGAGGAGGTCGTGTGCGGGCTAGAACTTCGTCCAGATGACGCACAATCGTCGCTTTTTCGTCCTCCTGAGACTGTGAGCAATTGCCGTGCACGTGAATCATCTCCCGTATCTACCAGTGCTGTATCCCGCAGATTTTCATGGATTTGGTGCCCTGCCGCTACTGTTTCTGGCCCGATCTTCACACTGGTGCGGTCCCAGTAAGTTTCTGGCACAAACAAAAACGTTAGAAGCAAGTTGGCCCCCAAGAACATGGCTTGGATCCAGTAGAGCCAGTGGCGGTCCAAGTGCTGAAATATGAGCGAGGAGAGAAGCGGAAGAATGTTTTTCCCACCCAATAGTAGAAGCGTGTATAAACCGGTTCTGTAGGCCCTTTCGTGCTGGAAATATAGGTCACTCAAACTGGCCAGCGCCAAGCTTTCTGTTGGTGACGCGCCAAAGCCAGTAAGGATTCTACCCGCCATCAACCCGCCGTAGTTGGCCAGACAGGCGCATACGACGGCGCCTATGAGAAATATCACAATTCCGAGCAAGTATACCAATCGTTTACCGTATAGAATAGCGGTCGGGCTTGCAAACACAGACCCTAGGCCTAAAGCTAGCATAAAGGCACCGACCAAGTATGAAATCTTCGCAACGGTCTTATCGAACTCACCCAGTAACTGTCTAAATCCGGCTGCGAGAATCGGCGTTTGGCCTCCACCAATAAACGTTTGGAATCCTATAATGAGAAAACATAGGTCTTTGCGTAGCATGGGCCAGTTGAGAGGGTCATTCGGGTTGTCTTCGGGCTGCGGGTGCAAGATGATTCCCAGGTTGTTCTTCTTCAACATATGCAAATTCGGGGTATTTAGGTTGCTGCCAGCCAGTTCCAGCTTAGTGTTCGTGTGTGGCTCCTCCATCATGATGGTAGTGCCTGTGACGGGCTTATCTCCCGTTTGTCGTATCCCTAGCTTATACATTGACGTGGCGTGTTTGGATTATGGTATTATGGATGTTTCATATGATACGCATGGGGAGGTTAATCCGGGGCAGGACACTGAGAAGCGTTATGAAACTTTCTGTTCCTCTTTCCTTGGGCGGAAAAGGTTTCGTATATGGTCTATAGGAATAAGGTAGGGTCAAAAATCTAAAAGGCGAATTTTCGGCTAGTTATGAAAATGTTTGTATGGTCTGGTGGATATTTGCGGTAAATCCGGTTCTGGATCGCATTGCATCGAGAAGAGCCAAGCCGCACAGCGCTCAAGCGTAGAATACCTGCACCGTGTGCAGATTGCGGCTTCCATATGCATGTATTTGGGGAGTGGGACCGAGGTTGAAGGACGGCGTCAGGCACACATATATCGCCTTCATATCGACGATGAATTTTTAGATTATATTCATTTGATAGTTTTTTGGCCAAGATTATCAATGCTTGCATCTAGACCGACCCTTATGATGTCGGAATGAATGCATGCTTAGTGGAATGGACTGGTGGTTACGCGCGAAGGTCATTATTTTTCTTTTTTTTTTTCCCCATTTTTTTCAGTTTTCAATTTTCCGTAGTGGTTAATGCGCTTGGCTTTGGTCATGGAAGCGCATGAACAAGGCAACCCTTCATTGTGCTCGAGTACAGGATTCTGCAGTTTGAAGAGGAGCATTTTCGATGAATCCCTGTTCTTCTTTAGATTTTCTCATTTTGTAATTCTCGCTCAAGCGGACCATAATTGACATACTATCCACGGCAAAACTAAGTTTTTGCTCAATTCACACTTTAGGTTGGACTGATTCGTAAACAGGCGAAATCTGGTGAAATTCAGTGAGACCCATCCATTTCCTGGAACCTATAGCCAAGACTTTAGCCAAGCACATATCGCCAAAGTTCCAAAAAGTTCGCTTGAATTTCCTCAATTTTCCTACACTACCACAAGGAAGCTAAAAGTAGTGAAATTGATCGTGTGTGCTCGTAACGCAGCCGGTGACGGAAGGTGCACCTATCACACCCTGAAATGACCAAGGGCGCAGCTTTTTTCAAGTATGCGAGGCTTGACCTGATTAGTCACAACAGATCAGTCCGCAAGATGATCTGGACAGTATGCCCATGAACTAGGTGAATCCAGCACGAAATGGGTGAAGCCACGGGGATGCTCTCGTTGGAAATTTCGGGTTCTACCTTCCGCATTGGGACATCCGACAACCCAACACCCGTACATCCCACGACAAAAAACACATCGGAAATGACTCGGAACACTGTTAAGCAAATAGGCAAGCACTAAGTTTATCCAAATCATGAAAACTGGAAGTGATAATCGAGAAATTCCATGAAAAACCGTCTCTGCTGAAAAAGAACAAAAAAACCAAAAAATCACATTACTCATAGAATCGTCTTAGACCAACTCTGGGCTCACTATTTTCGAGACTCACACCACTTGCCAAAATTACAAGTTCACGTGCGAGATAAGCGAGCGCGACGGTTTTCGTACGTGCACGTGACGTACCGTATCTCCAGATGGCCTGTCGTTTCCGTTATACTCCTCAAAGACTAGATAGAATACATACAATTGCCAAAACAGTATAGATATCAGCATGCTAAGGAAGCTTCAGACGTCGCTAGCGACTTTTATCCAATCTTTCCTGTCGGTTCTTCGGCCGGAATCGCAGCTTCTGGCGACCCAGAAATGGGCCCTAGGATTACTCAATCTATCAATGGTGATTGTGTTCTGGGTGGGCAGTTCTTTTCTAGTCAATGACCTATTTGAGTCCAACGTGTACCGGAAACCGTTTTTCATCACGTGGATCAACACCAGCTGCTTTGTGTTTTATCTTATACCATACTTGAAGCACCACAATTATTCTGTGGCTCAGTTCATAGACGCTGTGCGACAAGATTATAGAAAAGTGAGGCAAAGGGGTCTCAAGGACGCCGAGGCTCCAGCGCAGCCGCTAGCGGAATATGGATCTCGTGATATAAGCGAGTCTGACCTCAATTTGGCAAAATTACCTGATGATGAGGTAGGCATATGCGAAACCCTTTTGTTGTCGCTTCAATTCATCGTACTCTGGTTTTCGGCAAATTTGGTGACAAACGCTTCTTTATCATACACACTGGTGGCGTCCCAGACGATATTATCGTCCACGCTGTCGTTCTTCACCCTCATCTTCGGATACCTTTATCGCATTGAGAAAATCAATAGAAACAAGATCTTGGGCATTGTGCTTTCGTTCTCCGGCGTGTTGATAGTCACCAAAATCGACTCCACTTCGGCAGTGGATGTTCCAGAAGGCTCCACGCCGCTTATAGCGCTCTGGGGCAATGTTCTTGCGCTTGCAGGCGCCCTCATTTACGGCATATACACGATTTTGCTCAAGCACAAGATCACGCGCCCGGATACAGCACAGGAACGCACGTTGAACACCCACCTATTCTTTGGGTTTGTTGGCTTATACTGCCTTGTTCTTTTGTGGCCCGTTTTAATCGCTCTACATTTCTTTGGCGTGGAACATTTCCAACTTCCCAAGGGCGCGCACGTGATCAAACTACTATGCATCAATGCTTTCATCACTTTCATCAGCGATTTCTGCTGGTGCAAGGCGGTTTTGCTCACGAGCCCCTTGACTGTGACGGTCGGATTGTCACTAACTATTCCTTTGGCCATGGTCGGCGATTGGGTCTTCAAGGGGTTCCATGTCAATTTCTGGTATCTCTTTGGAGCGGTGATTGTCACGCTAGGCTTTTTGGTGATCAACAAGGATGAACAGGACGACTTCACGGGGGAAGCAGAATAGACCAGAATTATCAGTTTACACACTAATAGATGCATTCGACGAGATCACGGTGCCTGGAGTACTTTGTAAGCGGGTATTTTCGCGTCACGTGATCGACTACTGTTTTTCTTGATGAGTCTATAGTCCAGCTGATTTGGCAGTGATTCTTGGGCTCAAAAAGGTGCACTATCTGATTTTGCCTTGGAATCTTAAAAGATCTTGCGAGGTTCATAAAATTACACTGAGGCCACTTTCTGATGATCTTCATCAGAGATTAATGCATGGCTACATGTTTGAGAATGTGGTCATGATGATGATTCTGGATCCAAATTCGCACCCAACAGAGGGGCAAATCCAACACAATATGGTTTCGAGAAAATTTCTTCCCGGGCGGTTTGCGGTTAGCCACGGAATCCGAGTCTTCCTTGCACTCAGGGTGTGTCTCCAATGAGGACACAGGAATAGACAAACGCTGCAGGAAAGACTCAATTGTTTTGTGTTCCGCCTTGCTTGCTTCGAGTCTGTACAAAGTCTTCTTTCTGTCTTCGGTGAGTTCCACTACCGAAGCCAATCTCATTTTATTTGTTGTGGTGCAACCTCTCAATTTGTCGGAAGCCCTGGCTCGGTTACTTCTAATTAAGCATCGGACAGCTCCGGTAACTTACAGCCGGGATAGAAGGATCGGCAAATGTGAAGAGCCCACGGTGGAAACATTCTCAGATCCTTCATTTACTCCTGAGCTGGATGGCAGGCTGATTTCAGGACCGTCTTTTCAGGTAAATTCGAAACTGAGTCATGTGACAGAGCACGAAACAAATGAATATTAAAAGAAGAACGATGGTGTCCAAATTGGTAGCTTTCTCCATCGCGGAAGACCGCACGATGCATCTGGCTAAACTCATGCGAGTCATTAATTGCTTGGTGTCAAAAATAAATCTTTGCGAGGAAAATCAAACAGTTATTGCTTGCTACTGCAAAAAGTCTATTTCACACACTAGTAAAACGGTCGACAACAGATCGAAAACTATCAGAGAAAGGCTCTCGGTAGGGCTTTTTCCCTTCAACAACGTGAACTCGGCCATGAACGTGGCTGACATGTTCAGCAGAGCAGAGCACAAAAGGAAAAAAGCATTCCGGCCACTGGCTCTGTAACTGCCCAATTTATGGGGGCTTTTAAAGCCTGCATTACTTCATCGGAAATATTCATGAATGGGGCCGATTTATGAAAGACCAAAGATCCGCATCCAGTCGCAATCAGAAAATTGCCACGCCTTTCAGGATTCCTCAAAAAGTGTCTGTATGCCATATTAAACCAACTAAATTAAGCGTTGTGGATTAAAAATCTTTTTCCAAAGTGATGTTCAAAATCGGTTTTTCCAGTCGGAAAAAGTTACGAGCGCAGGTTTGTCAGGCTTTTGAGTATCTGACCAACTATTGTTAATGGCGTGGATCATCTAGTAATAGCAGGCTGACTCTCCAAGTCACTAGGTGGAAGAGCCAACAATCTTATAGTCAAAGAAGACAAAAGGGAAAAAATGGAGCCTTCGTTTCTATTCCTCGTTTATCGACAGCCACGCTGCGCCGAACAATAGAAGGTTCATTGCTTGGCAAATCACGCAGGACTTGCCCAAATGGAACACCCCTTAAAGAGATAAAGTACATGTTAGCGTGGACTCTAGGCTATCTAGAACTACAAGTGTGTTTTGTACTCACATGATTTTGAGCCTGTTTCATAAATATATCTGTTTAATGAAACCCGGCTTAAGTCCATAAAAATCAAAGGTCTGGCAATTCACTAAGCCTTTAAATACTCTTTTGTTTCTATGGTAAACAATACTACACATATTCGGCAACACCTCGCGATACGCCTGCATGTCCTGCATACAGCAACATCAACACTCACAGATATACCATTGAG
Organism: Metschnikowia rubicola; assembly: GCA_030557065.1. Taxonomy (NCBI): domain Eukaryota; kingdom Fungi; phylum Ascomycota; class Pichiomycetes; order Serinales; family Metschnikowiaceae; genus Metschnikowia; species Metschnikowia rubicola. The sequence continues at coordinate 8,730 of JAKTVE010002749.1, read as the reverse complement.
ATCAAGATTGTCGAATCTTCAAAAAGGAAAAAAAAAATTACCCACACGTGTCATGAAACTACAAATCTTTCTTTTGTTCCTCTGGCATGCGCTCATATCTCGCGCAGATTTGTTGACGCCGACAGAGCAATTGGCGGCCGCGGCACGTGACACCGCTGACTTCATTTTATCGATCGAAAACTCGGATTTGTCGCTTATTTCGCTTGCTGAAAGAGACCACTATACGCTAGTGCTACTCACGTCCACGGACGAGAAACACGCGTGCGCTAGCTGTGTGCGCTTGAAATCCGTTTTGCGGAAAGTGGCACAGGCATGGATTTCCGACTATTTGTTCTCAGACGACCTCTTTTTCGCCGAAATCGATCTAATCAACCACGAAAACGCCGCCGCATTCAACTTCTTGGGGTTGCAGACGGTGCCTCAGTTGTGGCTCGTTCCGCCATCGAGCATTGCTTCAAAACATGCGCTGCTGAGGCAAAAAAAGTACGATGAACATGGGCTTGAATATTTTGAGAACTACGACATTTTGCTCGAGCCGCACGCAGAATTCAAGCTCGAAGAAGGCTCGTTGGACGAACAGGTGTTCAAATTGGCTGATTGGCTAGCGAAAACCGTCCAGAAACAGATCATTATAAGACAGGAAAACGCATACGCAAAGTTTTTTGCCACTTTTGCCGTCACTTTCGCATGTATTTTGCTTGTGAAGAAACGCGGGCCTCGCCAGATCACGCAATCGGTAACGAAACTGAAAATCTGGCGTATCTTGTTTTTCGCATATTTGCTCGTTCTTCTAGGCGGCTTTCTGTTTTCAATGATCAAAAAAGTGCCGTTCATTGCCAAAAATGACGAAAATGAGCCAATATATATTAGTGGCGGCCAGCACTGGCAATTTGGCGTGGAGATGGTCTTGGTTGGCGGGATCTATGGCCTTCTAGGTGCCACTTTGGTCCTGCTAGCGTACTTGGGAAAATACGAGGTCACCGAATTCAGTGTAATCAAGGAAGAGTCTCAAAAAAGCGTCTTGGTGCTTGTTTCAGCAGCATTGCTTTATTTGTTCTACAGTGTGTTGACCAGTATGTTTTTGCGGAAGGACGATGGGTACCCGTTCCATTTGGCAAAGTTGTTTTAGAAATGAAATGCAAATGTGGTTTTTGAATGCATATGACCATGGCCTTGAAAGTGGCGGTGGCATCTGATAGAAATTTGAAGAAGTGGTTTGATTCGTAGCTCGGGTCTCTGTTTGTTGTACTGTATCTGTAAGTCTGCAAAATAGGAGGTAAGTCTCATGGCATTTGAGCAACATCCTCGACAAAAGTCAGGGGAAGTAAGGGCATGCAGAACTGAATAGCAAAAGCAAATTTTGGATGGCCTTGAATTTTGAACGATGAAGAAGTAAAAACTCGCTTTCAAGATTGCTGACCGGTATTTATGTTTATATTCAAAATGTCGCCTGAACAATTACATATAGAACAGCCTCTCTTATGCGATCTACGGTCTTAATGCGGACAATACACATAGCTCCCAAAGCTTCTTATGGAAACATAATAGGTGATATCTTGAGTGGTATTGGAGTGTTTTGCCAAATTTAAGTTGAATTAATCGGCCCATGAATATTCCTTAGTTACTCTTAGATTTGGAGCAGCATTTCGAGGTGGATAAATATGTCTTACACGAGTAGCCGTTTTGTCCATCTCTAGGAATCTCAGGGGATTTAAGTGTGACTGCGAAACATATATAAATTTAGGTTCAAGCCAATTTTCTGGTCGCTTTCTAGGTCTTTCAAATTTCTTGCTGTGTAATTTTGGAGGCCAATCTCACCTAAGAAGCGTATCCTCCTTTCGGTCGTTTTCATTTCGTCCTCTCCAGTCCTCAGCTACACGACCTTGAACATAACGATATTCACCACGCTAGTCCCAATGGCCTTGACCTTTTCACTCAAGTTGGAATGATTGTCTTTTTATTGCAAACATTTTTTCACACAGAATCAGGAACTGCTCATATACGAGCATTGGCTTACCATTTTGCGCTTCTGCTGGCTCATTCAAGATTTATGGTGTACTCTAAAAAATGCCCGCTACCAAGTATTATTGTGTAAAACATCCAAGGAAGGTAACAGAAAAATGACGTAAAACGACCAGAATTGGCGTTTTCCACCGGGTCCATATATTTCATTAGCTACCCATGTCTAGCTGGACGCTAGATTTGGCTAGAATTCGCTGATGAAAAATGGCTCAATATTGTCACATAGGCTTTTTTTAAATACTCACTCAAAAGCATGTTTTTTCTGACCAAGAGTGTCATTGCTTTTTCTTTCTGAGCCAGAGAAGCGGTTCCTCAGAGTTGAAACTTCGTGTTAACTTGATTCTCATATAGATACTACTTTCTTTTCAGCAAGCGAATTTTTGATTGGAAAGTCAAATCGACGGAAAAAGACGCCACAGAATATTATCAAGACGATTGGGAAAATAGTACAAAGCTTCATATTTAGTCCAGTTTATTACTGGTAAACTTCAATGATTATATTTGTCGTTATTACTGAATGGACCTATGAATTCGAAGTAGATCCACAAAATGACTCAAAATCACATGTAATGATTGAAGATCGTGACGTGAGATCAGCCCAGGCGGACCAAAACGAACTGCAACTACAATTGATCGACTTAAACATGAAAAGAAAGACTTGCATTTAATTGTTTCTCTTTCTCTTCTTTTCACTCTTTTTTCTTGCTGTAAAAGTCAGGTTATTTGGATTTTTAAGAATTCCTGGCCAGACAGGCCATTAGATTCTGCATAATTACGTATGGCCACAATGCCCTACACGGTCCCAAAATGGGTCTGATCGGGTGATGTCGAAGATAGGTAAAAGAAACATTCTGAGAAAGAACACACAATAAAGCTTGGACGCTCTTTGATTTCTCTTTATTCAAAGGTTTAACGTTTATAAGAGCATACCCTTCAAACGGCCAATAGACTAGAGTAAAAGAAAAAAATCACATGTGCCTGCATCTTGCATATCCCTTCATTTTTTTTTCGCTTACCAACTTCCGGCTCCAAACGCGTGAGATCCGGGGTGGTGCACGAAACGCGTCTAGCAAAAAAACGCGACCGTGTTTTTGAGCCTCCAAAAAGCTGGGTTTTGAATAGATCTCAAAATATACATAATATATGACTCAGGTGAAACGAAAACCGGTATCTGGTGCGACGGCCACAGAAAAAAAACCAAAGCTCATCACTGAGTTTTTCGCTCAAGTCAGGCAGACCGAAAAAAACGTGGTCCAGCCTGCCACGAATTTTATTGTTGGTGAGAACACGCATCAACCCACTGAGATTGACCAAAATAATCAAAATATCGATTTTCAAAAGAAAAAGGATGAAAATGAATCTTTTGACACAAAGGAAAACAAAAAAACCTTGAACTCAATCGTCGATGAAAGCATAAATGGTGTAGATGTTGCAGAAACTGATCTGGAGGTTAAAATCACTGAAATGTCCACGAAATCAGACATTTCCGAGTCGAAACCGAGGCTTGAAAATGAATCAGACAACACGTATTCAGAGTTTTGTGCCAAATACGGCTTTAATAAGGCCCAGTGGGTGGCTGGACTCTCCGAGGAGGAGAAACAGCTTCTTGGGCTTGAGATTCACACGTTGCACGTGACCTGGCTAGCGTTCTTGCATAAAGAACTCACGAAACCATATTTTTTGAAGCTCAAACGGTTTTTGGTTGCTCAGAAGGGGAAAACAGTCTTTCCGCCTGCAGATAAAGTCTACTCGTGGTCACATTACACGCCGCTTCCGGATGTCAAATGCCTTGTGTTGGGCCAGGATCCGTACCATAATTTCAACCAGGCACATGGATTGGCTTTTCTGGTCTTGGAGCCCACACGACCCCCGCCATCATTATTGAACATTTACAAAGCATTGAAGATCGATTTTCCTGATTTTGTTGCTCCTGACTATAAGCAATTGCTCAAAGACGGGAAACCGGGTGGCGGAAACTTGACAACGTGGGCCAAAAGAGGCGTGCTCATGCTAAATGCCTGTCTCACTGTAGAGGCCCACAAAGCGAATAGCCATGCCAAACAGGGCTGGGAACAATTCACTGAAAAGGTCATCGAGACAGCCATTTGCTATGCTAGAGACGAAAATAAGCTGGGGTTTGTGATTATGGCATGGGGCACTCCTGCACAGAAAAGAGTGGCGAAATTTCAAATGCAATTGCTGCAAAAAAAAGCCCCATTCTTGGTGCTCATGTCGGTGCATCCTTCGCCACTATCGGCAAGTAGAGGTTTCTTTGACCTGCAAGTTTTTGCCAAATGCAACGCCTGGTTGCGTAAACAGGGGAAAGAACCGATCGATTGGGGTCTAATTGAAGGAAACCATGTGACTTAAAAGGATTTGATACAACTCGGGTTTTGGCTGAAATGTTTGTAAGTTCCTATTTGTTTGGGGCATAGGGGCTAAATTTTGCAAGCGGTTTCTAGCGGCAAAAGTGAATTTTACGGCCATGCAATCACCCTTTTAAGGCTGTCCTCAGTTTTATTGGCCCAAACGTGGGATGCGGTGCTAGCAAAACTCCATGTCAAAATGAGTAATTCATACAATTCCCACCCTGAAGTTCACAATTACATTAATAAGAAGGACTTTGAAACACCAGCAAATGATTCCACGGAAAATCTGGAGATTATGGCCATTTTTGAGTTCCTTTCCCGCGTCTATACAACAACAGACTTCGCTCAGCCTCAAGATTTCAATTCAGGTGACAAGCTAATATGCATATTTTGGGTCACCGTGATGACCACATTGCTACTTCCGCCTCACAATTGGTTCGCTGGACAATCGATTCAATCGTTGAAGAATGCTTTGCTAGCGATGCGCCTGCAAAATATTATTGGGACTTGGTCTTTGAGTTACTCAAATTGACCAACTCGAAAACTCATATTACCGATGCTTTCGTCTTGTGGCTTCGCTTACTCAGCAGTGTTTTACCTGACCATCTCGACAAAAGTGAGTGGAGTTGATTAATAGAGTAACAAAGGCTTTATGTTTTTGCTCGGACGATGTGTAGTTGTTGAAGTCGGCAGATTTTCCTTTGATGATAGGTATGCCCCCGGCTTCTGCTGGGGATGATCTTCGAATGTGAGACCAGACTTCGAGCTTTCCCAGCTCTCAATCAGTGTATCATAAGTCTTATTACATAGTCTACAACTCAGCCTTGGCACAAATATGTAGTCATCACCCATTAAAAAAGTGCTTATAAGACTCACGTGTTTCTTACCAATATGAAATGGAAAACAGGAGAAAGCATTGTAAACACCGAAATACTGTTTGGTTTTTAATGCCTGACAGATAATCTTCTTGTGTGCATCATTGAGTAAAACCAGCCGGGTTTTCGAAAATTACAGGTGGCAAGTCATCATTATATAATTGATACTGTATTTTCCGACTTAGGTCTCAGGTTACCCATGTTGGCCGTCTGCAGTCTGATGGAACGCTGCTGAGGCAATATTAGAGCTGTTTACGAATGGTCGAGTATTTGAACTGATAGATGGAAATTGGATTTTGGCCCGCAGGACACCACGGCGTCAGGTCAAACAGAACAGCTGCAATGCTTGAGGACTGATCCATTTCGTCTTCGTAATGAGTACAATACGTTAGAGGTGATTTATAGGTACAGTTTGAACAAATTTGTTCAGCTTCAAATATCAGGAATACTTTATCAAGTCCGTTGGTGCATAGAATCAGTATTCGAGTGTACGTCTTGTATTGGTGCTAGTGCCCAATATGCATAGTCTAAAGAGAACTGGCAGCCCAAATCAAAGCCGAAAGAATCTTTTTCCAAAACTGGTGTTGGCCAAGCCGATGTCTGCTGTGGCAAGCTACCTGCAGCCAAATACGTGACCAATACCATGGTTGCCGAACTCTGGATGCTTGAAGTCTCTACTGTATGGATGCGGCTAGCCCTCGTTCCCGAAGTCAATTGAAGATCTTCTCTGACAGCCTGTTCTGGTGTGGCTCTCTTTTAGTGTCTGGTAAAGCTGAAGGCTCAATAATGAGTCGAACCTGACTGAAGAAACCTTTGAAGAATCGGGATTTGGCTAGCGGTTTTGATGATAAAATATCCCAGATTTCATAAAGCTAGTCTTTCACAACATCTGGTAATACCTCTGCGCTTAGGACGAGTGATATGATGATTGTAGAGAAATCAGGCCTTCCGCGTGCGTCTGTCCACTGACCAAAAACAAACACTTATGAGCCGCGCTTTCACTCTTATATGATTGCCAACCCATGGGTATCCAAATCACCTGTGGAGATGATCGTGGTGCGCTTTTACCCTTCCCCGTGGCATTTACAATCACTGTGAGGTCATTCAACGCTATGATTTATGATTTGTGACAGAATGTAACTCAGCGACACTGCAACCCGGTGTTTCCTAAGAGTGGGCCCCAAATCTCTGATATATAAAATAATTCAATACGTGTTCGGTGAGGGTCGTAGATCTCAGGATTGAGAATCGGGCCCCGAGACGATATTTGCCCGTGATTTGTATTCCGTCAGCGCACTACGAGAAATATATCAAATTCATGCGTGATTTTGGTCTCAGCTGCTCGATATTACGTCGTAAATCACAAACCGAAGTATAAACTCAAATTAATCAATAAAAGCTGGTCGTGGTGCGTGTCTTTTCGGGTCGAGGTATTTCGGAACTAGGCCGTATATTGGCCGCATTCATCCAGATTCCAGTCCTGCAAGGTTGCCGCAACACGCCACGCCACCGCGGATGAATCCAGTACCAATTTATTTAAGTATAGGTACAGTGGCGCTACCACTCCTCTTTCAAGATTATTAGCACCATTTTTATCTCTGCAACTTTCTGCATATTATCCAGTGCCAATTGAAGTAGTGAGTTTTCAACTGATTTTTTTTTTATTCAAGTTCAACGTATTTATTGTGGAAACGCTAATTGAGTGCTCACTACACCAAAAGGATGCCCAAGATAGTGATCATTGGCGGCTCTTACGCCGGCCTCAAGGCGGTTTCGACTATATACAGCACGAAAACGGCAAATCTCGACGTCACTGTCGTCTCGCCGTCCTCACATGTGTATTTCAACGTGGCCGCTCCGCGGTTACTAGTAGAGCCCGAAAAGCTCAGCCAGACAGTGTTCCCAGTCGAAGAAATTGTGAACGAATCTTCAAATGGCGATGCTGAGTTCGTTCAGGGTCTGGCCACAAGAGTCGATTTCGAAAAACGGGAAGTTGATGTAGATTTGGCCGCCGGCGGCGAATCCACGCTCAAATTCGATATCCTAGTGATTGCCAGCGGCACACGGGCGAAATGGGCGGGCTGGAAGGTCAATACAAGCCACGAGGATGCTCAAAAGGCAATTTTGGCCACAAACCATGCGTTGAAAAAGGCTCTGACGGTGGCTATTGTTGGCGGGGGCCCCACAGGAGTAGAAACCGCGGGTGAAATC
>JAKTVE010002748.1:0-13475 GCA_030557065.1 Metschnikowia rubicola | reverse complement strand
CTTTTTGAAAGAAAAAAAGTTGTGGAGCATTTGATATCCTGTTCATACTCTATAGGTGAAGCAAAGTTTTTCATCAACCCAAAACATGTTTCCAGTGATTGCTGACTGTTCAGTTGAAGGGTGAGCAAATATTCTGGTGGCCATTGTGCATAGAGTTGGAAGAATGCTTCATCGTCTTATTGTTCTTGGCAGTTTGATAACAATGTGATGAATTTAGACACGGCAAGGGAGAAAGAAAAAAAAAAACAGCGGTGACAATTGGCAAAAGAAATTCCGCAATCCAGTATCTTTAGTTGGGTAAAGATATAAATGAAGCTTTATTTCCGCGTCTGGAATTCTGTTTCAGGAGAAATTACGCAACTCAATAATGATCGCAACTTTACTCCTTTTCGTTGCAATTGCAGCTGCAGTGAGGCCAAGTCTCGAGCGCAATTCCAAAATCTCCGTTTCCCGTTATGACCACCCGCATCTGGTGGCCATTGACCCTAAGCAGAACCCGTTTTTGGCGTTTTTTCCTGCACCGACCACCATGGTGGAGTCGGGGCACTGCACTCTGATAAGCGTGCCTCGTGCAATAGACTCGTTTGTTTGGGAAATTACGGGGCATTACAAGGCAGAATGGACGGGCGTGCATACATTTAGGATGGACTCGACCCAAAAAGCGACGATTCAGCTTGGGTTGTTCCCGGTTGGTGTTCAAGGCCCTGAAAACGGATTTGATGAGCCAACCTATGACTTCACCACACTTCAACGGTCGTATCCGTTGAGAGAAGGCGCGTGCTACCCTTTGAAAATTGTATACATCGCAGGAAAGAAGAGAGTGCCTGTGAAATTGAGCACTGAAAGCGGATGGCAAGACATCAACAGTCAGATCAAACATGTGATATACCACTACCAAAAACCTGGCTTGACGAGGATAGAGCCGCCCGTGGAGGAGTATTCTGAGCCCGGCTTTTACTATAAGGCTTTTCTCTTCCCCGTGCATGCGGACCCAGAATTGGCGATTAGCACTTATGAACGGCTTGATCTTGCGCGGGAGGGCAGGTTTGATGAAAATTTTTCTGAATTGGCTTTTGATTCCATCACAGCACCAAACATTGTTGAGGTCACTGGCCAAATTGTGGTTGACGATGACGGTACGTATTCACTTACTGTGAGCGGACAGGTTTTCGCCGTTGTGCATGTTGGACCTGGGGCCGAACAGAAAGAGAAATACTTCTTCATGGACAATGACTGGCAGCATTTAGACACTCGCGTGAGGAATATTGCCAAGTTTGCGTTTGCAGCCGGTCTTTATTATCCGTACAGAATCGCCGTGATCAGCGACCGGAAAGACACTGAATGGGAGGTGAAAGCGTTTAATTCGGCAGGAACCGAAGTAGACCTTTTTGGTATATGGGGCAGCCAAGTGCCAGAAGAGCCAGCAAGGCCTTCACGGCATAATCGAGCAGTGAATGAAAATGGGTATCCTTCGCCTGCGGAAGTTTCAGGCGAGTATTTCAGCTGCAAAAGTAACTTCATGAGCAGAGAGCGTGAGGATGGGGTACAGGACATTTCACCAATCAAAAAAGACCCGGAGACAGATGATGCGGCACATGCCATCTTATCCAGAATCAATTCGGAGGAGAAAGAGTCGACCGCCTTCTTTACAGATACCCTGGCTCTTGGTGCTGAAGGAGGCTCAAAGTCAATACAAGAAGAAGATTATGGCCATGGAGAGTCAAGCCACGACTTCAGTTCATACCATCCTGGAATTGACTCTGACGATATCTCAGACTCCCTGACCGAATACAATAACATTTCGTACAGTCCGCTCACTCAAATAGGCCCAACGATGGATGAATTGCTCTCGTGTGATGACACGTTCTCTCTCGAAGATTTGTGCACGGACGACGAGATGTTAGCGTTTGAAGAAAGGTCTCGGAGGCTTGACACCGCGTTTCATCTGAGCAATCAAAACCTGGCCAATCTTAGCAGAATGAAGGCAAGCTTCGATGAGTCTGACAGCAATACTGAGTCTGCAATTGAGATTTCTAGTGAAGTTGTCGACGGAAAAGATGACGAGTTATCGCATGAGATCCAGGAATTGTCTGCTTTACAGCTGACGCTTGCTCACAATAGGCTGCATATTTCGATGGCTTTGGGAGACGATGCTGATGATGTGATTAGTGTACCCAATCAGGCCGCTTCGAGTTCAGTGTTCTCCGATGTCCTGCCAGAGAATGAATTGTCTGGTGACAGAAGTGAAGAGCCGCCCGTGGTACAGTATGCTGGTCCAGAAAGTCTGCCTTTGTCAGTGAATAATTCCCATCTTTCGTCGGTAACCACCGAGCCCGAAATGACCCCCTCTGAGCTTCTGGAAATTGGCGGACTGGACGAGACGAACACAAGCGAACCATCTCATTTACAGCTGGTGACTGATGCCCCGAAACCACACTTTGAAGAATTCACAGAGATTGCTCAAAATGAAGATGACGGCACTCAGATTCCGTCTGCGGACGTGTCTGATCGTTTGAACTCGTTATCGGTCACTTCGGAAGATACCGAAAGCTTGAGAGAAATGTCTTCATCGTATTCTCGTGATGGTTCAAACACGCCAGACTCGAAACAGCTGACTGGCTTGAAAAATGAACATAGTCCGCGAAAGCCTCGCGTCCAGTTTTCTCGTATCCCGTCACCAACATTCAAAAACGAGAACTACCCCCAAAGAGGTGCAATTCTGCCCGAGCCCAAGAATGTGAGCTCAGTCACGCCATCAAATGAGAGAATCACGATTGACTCGGCAGATACTTCTGGTGGAAATGAGCCTCAAGCTCCATCTCCGGCGCCTAGGAAGTCTCTCAGTTTTGGTCAGACTTTCATACTTGGAGAAAAGCCAGCAAAAAACGAAGAAAAACCGAATGCCTTGGATCGCCCGGATTTGTCTACCAGGCCACAGAACTATAATCGCATGGTTCAGGTCAAGAAGGCTAATGTCGTGTCTCAACAGAGTAGCCCTCCGAAGCCTAGATGGCAATACGTGGGGAGTGGATTGAGGCAAGGTGCGATCTCGAAACACAATGACTTGGGAACAGCAGAAAAACAAAGATACAGAAGCAGATACGTGAATCCAAAGCAGAACCCTAGTTTTTCTGTTGGGGAGGCTCAAAAAAGTCACCTTTCTCGTGGCCGCAATTCCGCCCCCAAGCCTGAGGAAGGCCCGAAACGCGATTGGCACTGGAAATCTGGAATGCAGTATCAACAGATCAAACCTGGCGACCCCAAGAACGTTCAGCTACCACCGGTAATGAACACCAAACCAACTCCGCTACCACGAAAATTTGTGAACACACGAAAAAGTGTTGCTTCAGGTGTGTTGGGTAGGGATAGTGATATGAAGAAGGCTCCGGTGGTTGCAAAACAGCAGGCTTTCGCGACACCAACGCAGAGGGATTCTCACTCCTCGGCTGCAAAGAGTTTGAGCAGAAGAAGTCCTGTTTTGAGTGATGATCAAGATAATTTGCAAACATCGTCGATTTCATTGTCGTCTAGCGGATCAGATCGAGCCATTACAACATACGATGGTGCCGGATTTAAGGTACAGCCATCAGACGTCATCGGGATGAAAGGCCTTGTAGTGGTATTGCTTGCGTATATGGTATGAGATTATGAAAATATGTTGCCTTGTGGTTGAATGAAATCATTTCTGAAATGATTGCCAATCTCGAGTTTGTTGGTGAATTTTTTACAAGTAACTTTGACTAATTTTGGCTTGATGCACCATGTCACGTGATAGTTCTGGGCACCCAAATCACGCGGAAGTTAAACCCGCAAAGGCTCCGCATAAACTAAAGTTTGGGAGCTTGGTGGGCTCAATGACATTAAAGTGCTTGTATCATCTCATGTCTTGTGTTGAAGAGACATTCATGTGAAAAAAAATTGCAAAAAGTTAATGATACCCACGAGGTTCGAACTCGTGCCTCCGAAGAGACCAGGAATGTATGGTAAGGTAACCTTACCCTGGCGCCTTAGACCACTCGGCCAGAGTACCATTGTTGCAGATTCTTGATTTTGAACAACTATACAGTTATAATCAAATGCAGCTGGATTAACTTATTGCCAGATTTTGGCCTCTTACTTACGAATTCAGGCCAAAATCTTGTTTGTATAAAAACTTTCAAGGGTGCTTCCGGATTTTCAGATGCGAAGACAGAATTTTCAAAAGCGAAGACAGATTCCCAGCCCACAACGACTCATTTGTTTAGCTATGGACCTTAAGAGAGGTACATGAAAAAGAGATAGAAATCTGTTTCAAGCACCCCTTAATGTGGAAGCCCCTTTAAAAATACACTTGCAGCAGGAGAAAGATAAATAAGGTCATTTTGGTGATAAGACCGCACTGTTTGATGTTCCTTGACGAAAGCAGGTGATCTACCTGACTGCATCATTGTTTGGGTGAGCCTGTCATACTCGGACGAGAGCGTCCCATGATGTGATATATTTTTTAAAAAAACGCGATTCTGAGCCAAAGAGAGAACAGGATCCTATAAAGACTGCAGCCCAAAAATTGGAGGCTAATTTCAGCGACCCTAGTATGTGATGAAGTGCTGAAGAAAAACGAAAGCATCTTCGCTACAGAGAAAGGAATCTAAGCTTGATACTTATCAGAATGTGTGAGTATATGCCTGCCTGAAAAATCGATTCATTCGGTGAATCAACGCCTCACAATAGCAATCTTATGCGGTAATCATCTCATGTATATGATACATGTATAATGCGATCATCGAATGGGGGAAAGCAGCACTCTAGTATAGCTAACGGCGTAGAGAAAAGGCCAATGTGTACTTATTTCATATCCGATTTGCGGTTCTGTATAGCTAACTAAAGTACAAGCCTAGCCCATTCGTAAATATCTGTGTTCATTCATCGTTACTATGTACAAAACGGCAATCACTTTCTGGCGTCGACAACCGTGTTCAACAACAAGGTGTCGTTGTCCAACAAGATTCTGTTGGGTGAGTTGGCCAAGATCTGCGCGATTTCCCTTGCGGTGTCCAATCTCTTCAACTCGACGTAATCCTTCGACTTTTTGATCGCGTCACCAATCAACTCCGCGGACTTGGCCTCACCAGCGGCTCTCACCACCAATTGCTGTTTCTCCTGAATGGCCTTGTCGACAACAAATGCGGCTCTCTGGGCGTCTTGCTGGGCAATCTGCTTGGCCTCCACTGCGGCGGAAAACTCGGGCGAGAACGTCATGAATGTCAACGAAACGTCGTCCAATTGGATGTTGAACTTTGACGCACGGCGAACAAGGTTCTCCTTCACCAAACGCGACACTTTTTCTCTCTGCGTGATCAACTGAGAGGCGTTGAACTGCGCAATCACCGATTTCAACACTTCATTGACGATCGAGGGCAACACTTTTTCGTCGTAGTCCTGGCCCAATGTACGGTAAATGTTGGGTAATTGGAAAAGATCGGGCTTGAACAACACTCTACAGGTGATGTTCACCATCTGCAAGTCCTTCGTGCCGGTCAAGGATGAGACATTTCTAGGCTTGGCCCGCACGTCGAAAACAATGGGTCTCTGGAACCACGGAATGATGAAATGCGTACCTTCAGGGTATATTTGGTTTTGGATACCGTGCAAACGCGAATATATGATTGCTCTCTGACCACCGTCGACGTTGAATAATGCATTCTGCGCCAACATCGTGGCTCCACCCAAGAGAATGAGGCCACCAAAACCGGCAAAAATGCCAAATGGCGATTTCGGTGGCGCACCGCCGCGCGTACCGTTTTGTGCCATGCGGCGTTTCAATTCCTGCGTGACTCTTTGCCAGTTGGGATCGTTCATGATTATTGTGAAATTCGTGTGTAAAAATCTGTGGTTATGGAGCACCTTTGATTATAAAAATGTGAGTGTTCTCATGGGTTGCCCCCGGAGCGCGACACGCGCGCGACATTCATAGTGCGCGACATTTTGCAGCTGCAAATGTCTTTAAAATACATCACTTTTGAAGCTCACATTTAAAGCTCACCTTTGAAGCTCACAATGGCACGCCCTCGTAGTCATTTTCCTTATAGTAGTCTGCGATCTTGCGTTTCCAGTGCCGCTTCCTGTTTGTGTGAATGGGCGTTTTGAGAAATATGCGCTCGCAGAAAATCAAGATTATGAGAAATAGCGCCACCAGCGAGCTGGGGGCAAGGCTTTTGACGAAATTGCGCGTGGTGATGGCTTCCTGGTAAGGACACAATGCATAGGGCCCGCCGGAAACGTAGCATCCAGGCACAGTGATATCATTCATGTCGACCCAGACTGGATACAGAACATTGTGGCTCACAAGATGTGAGAGTAGCGAAAACTGCTCGAGGCTCAGCAGCGGGATGCTTACGCTATATCCTTCAGGGCACCCCGATTGCGTTGTCCAATCTAGGTAGCTGCCAATGTCTTCCGTGAGAACCCAAGAAAACGGATCCAGTGTGTTTTGACACGCGCCCCTGATCTTATCGTAGCAGTTCTGGAGCGCCCACCCGTTTTTGGTGATGGAGACACACAGGTACGCGGTCTGGGATCCTTCAGCATACCAGTCCTCATTCTCCTCGTAGTGTTTTGCGTAACTCGCTGTGGAATTATAGAGCAGGTCTTCGTGGAACAGTCCTGGTGCCCATGACCAGAACGCTGCCGGGGTGTATGCATTTGCCATGTCCAAAATATCTTGTTCGGAGTCATAGCCAGCGTTTGACGAGTTGAGTATCACGCTAAACCCACTTTGGAGGTACATACTGGCGGTCTTGTTTGTGAGTGGTGAGTCGTCATTGTCTATCACCATACGGAATTGAGTGTTCAGCTTCCAATCTTCAAATATGGCCGAATTCGAGCCATTTAGTGTCCGTGAAATGTTCTGTGCAAGCGAACTGTGCCCATGCAGGGCAACCCATGGCGCAAAGTCGACGCTAGGAAAGAAAATTGTGTTTTGGTCTGCAGAAGAGACGTTATATCCCGTGCTGGAGTTGTGTATAGCATTGCTTAGTACGAAAGGGAACACTCGTTTATAAAGACTGAAAAGGTAGGTGTACTGGGTCGGGTACTGTACAGATTCTGTCAGCTGGATCAGCAGGAGGTCTGTTGGCGTGAACATGTACGATTCAACCGCACCTAGCGAGTCTTTCAATGTGCTATTTCCAAGGCTCAAATAGTCCTGGCCATATGCCTTATAAGCGTCTGGAGTCGTGTCCACAACCGTTTTTGTGGCATTCCGCGAGCTCTGAGTCCCATTCAGATAGACGACTTTCTCCTCCAGGTATATGGATTTGAGATTCAACGCAAATTGCACGACATCAGCGTCCAAGAGCACATTTGTGCTCGCTAGATACGATTCCACGCGGTGAAAAACGTCCGTCACGGTGAACCCTGGCAGGCACGTATAAGTGTTATTATTCCACGAAACTTCAACGTTCTGCGCCAAGTCTGCGGTCTCGTTGGCGGGTATGGGCCCGGGGCAAAGCTGCCATTTCTGGGTGAAATGATTCCAGTACAAGTCCAACATGAATAAGCCATACTTCATATTTAGAAAGTACTCTATCGTTGGCAACGACGTGTTTGTGTAACCTTGCACATCGAACACGAGCTTGTTGAGCGAAATGCCAAAGAATGTGAGCTGGTCGATGCCAACATTCGTGGAAATGTCTCTTTCGGCCGTATATGGGTCGGCATATAGCAGCGCCAATTCCGTCCACCCGAGCAGGGCACAGCATATTGCTATGACAAACGCAGCGGCTCCGGCGCGGAGAAGCAACATAGAAGGTCCGTAATTAGCCTTTTTCGTAGAGTTTTGAAGGGCAACTTACCTAGTTTGGATGAATAGCTGACAGTCTTGTGCGCATGAGGTCTGTGCAGACAAGCGATTGCATGAGAGCGATAAGAAGAAATAGAAAAGCCATGCAAATGGGGTACATTGATAATATCATTGAAAAGAAAATATGAAAATGTATAATTCAGACCCCTTTTAGTGTAAAAGAAGATTTTTCCTGCTCGTTTTTTGTGGGATTTTATTTTTTTACCGTACTTTTTAGTTTTCTTTATTGTGGTGAAGAGCGCTCCGTAATTTCGTAAATAATCTCACCATCCGTTTTCAGTACAAAAAGGTATAATAGTTTTTAGGATCGTGATAGAACAAACCCTCCAGAGTTGAATATTATCGTTTTTATTCTCTCTCTTATCGACTAGCTGCCTTCTTTTTTTCTCATCCATGTTGGCGCTGGTCAATTCATCTTCGGAAATCTTAAGAGAATTGAATTGGTTTATGAAGACCGTCAGAATCACCGGATGGGCTCGCATTGATGCAGGTGTTGCAGCAGCAGGTGGAGGAAGTTCAGCTATTAGCGCGATGACAGCCAGGTTTAATGTTACACTCTGTCAAACCAAAATATAAACTACAGCGTATGTCAGCGAAGCTGGCTGGGGCCCTATATGTGTATATGTAATTCCTGTGGAATGCTAGGTAGAGTCTAGACATGTCTAGCTCTCCAATATTCAATACGATGTATCAAGCCAAAAAAAAGATAAGTAAAATTCATGAAATTCATAGAGTTTAGATTAGCGATTAGTATTGTTCCCATCAAGTCTACTGACATAGATCAGCACCCCCCGCAAAGAGAAAAAGAAAAAAAGATCGACAAAAAAAAAAACAAAACAAACATTCGCGCACGCGACGCGGTCGGCTGGGACGCGCCGCTAAGATTGCAAAACACACCAACGCCTAACTCCGGAAAAGAGTCTGAACGAGCATAACATCAAATTTTGCAGCTGAAAAATGGACGAAACAGAGCTCGAGGACCGCATTTTGGCTTCTTTGAATGAAAAGCAGCGCCAAGCAGTCACGTCGCCCAGTTCCGGTATTCTCCAGATCGTGGCTGGTCCTGGTACGGGAAAAACGAAAGTGATAGTTTCGAGAGTGGCATATCTTTTGCTCCACGAGCAGATCTCGCCGCAAAATATCATTGTTACGACCTTCACTAAAAAGGCTGCTAACGAGATGATGGAGCGGCTAAGAGAGCTCTTCGCGGGCACGGAGATCGCCGTGGGGAAGCTTCTCATAGGCACATTCCACAGTATCTGCTATAAGATCATACAGAAGTACGGCAAACTCGTGAAACTCGAGAACGTTTCGATCGCTGACGAAAAGGATGCTATGCAGATCCTCACGCACGTGTTTACCTCGAGAATCACCGACCAGCAGTGGGATATCATTGACTCGCTTCCAAAGGACCAGACCTTGCAGTTCAAGGCGAGAAACGAGACATCGAAATATCGCGGATTTGACGAGAAAAAGTTGAGAAGACACATTTCGAAGGCAAAATCGCTGGGGTTGTTCCCAGAGACGTACGATGCCCAGCGCGACAAAAATTCACTTATATCAATAGTCTACCAGGCGTACCAGAACGAGCTCATTTCAAACAGGGTGCTTGATTTTGACGACTGCCTCTTGTACTGTTACAAAATCGTCAGCACTTTCCCTGTGTTAGAGTTTGTACAGCATACGCTAGTGGACGAATTCCAGGATACGAATGAAATCCAGTTGCAGCTCATGTACCATTTTGCCAAGGGACACCGCACCGATTCTGAGTTGCAACATAATGTAACCATTGTCGGTGACCCAGATCAAAGCATCTATGCGTTCAGAGACGCACAGGCAGTCAATTTCGACAAAATGAGGCTGCACTACGCGAAAGTCCCTGGCAGAAATTGCGAGGTGATCACCTTGGATGAGAACTATCGCTCAACCTCGGATATTTTGCACATCTCTGAAACGGTGATGCGCCAGCAGTCTGGCAGAGTAGTGAAGAACCTCACGTCACAACATTCCAAGTCGTTCAAGCCCGTGCAGGCCGTTTTGGAGTCCAATGAAGAGGAGGCAAAATGGATCGCGCACCAAATCGAGTGTTTGCAAGGGCTTCCCCAAGATATCTTTACGCTCTCCGATATGGCGATCCTCGTGCGGTCTGCGTACCAAACAAGAGCCATCGAGACCGAACTCACGAAACGTAAGATTCCGTATTTCATGGTGAGAGGAAAAGCCTTCTGGGATAGGAAAGAGGTGGTGGCGATGTTGGACTACCTCCGGTGTGTGGCGAACGAAAACGACAAATTGGCGTTCATGAGGTGTGTGAATTTTCCAAAAAGGGGGTTGGGCCCAAAAACACTTGCTGACTTGGAAAGCGTGATTGACCGCGAGAGGATAAGTCACCCGCAACAGACTGTTTACGAGACATTGAAGAAAGTGGGTGATGCCGAGCTAAAATCTGCTTTGGGCCCGAAAATGAGGTCTGGATTGAAACTGTTTTTGCTGGTGGTGGAAGACACGGTTCTGGAGTTAGAGACGAGATTTGACCCGGAATCAAACGATGAACAAGCTGTTTTGGAAGGAATCTTCAGCACATTATACAAAAACGCTGGAATCAGTCGGGAGTTCGAGGACAGCAAAGACTGTGATCTCAACATATGTGAAGTGAAATCGCAACTCATGGCATTCGAGCCACCACCAGAAGACCTGTTGCCTGGTTTGACACAAACCGCCGTTGCGGAACAAATGACCGGCCCATTATTTGTAAGGAAATTCCTAGAGCTGATCTCACTCTACGACACAGACCCTGGGAAATCCGAGGAGGAGCTGCAAAAACCAAAGGTTTCGATCTCAACAATCCATGGCTCCAAGGGCTTGGAATGGCCTGTTGTTTTCGTGCCAGGGCTCAGCGAGGGACTATTACCGGCCTCTTTTGCAATCAACGAAAAGGTACCGGAAACCATTAATGAAGAGCGCAGGTGCTTTTACGTGGCCACAAGTAGGGCCCAGGCGCTTCTATTCATTTCCGGGTACGTCGAATCAGACTACGGTCTGGGCTGGCACCGGCGCATAGACGAGGTTTCCCGGTTCATGAAGGAGGCACGTGCACACTGTGTGTCGAGCTTGGATATTAGTACGCCGGAAAAGTTGCTGGCTTTATATGAGATCCGAGGGATGTCCATGAGTGACCCTGACTTCAGCGTGAAAACTTACATGAAGAAGTACAACAGGCGCATGAAAGAATACGTCAAGAGAGAAGAGAAGCGGGACTCGCTGAAGGGGTTTACGTTTGCAGGCGACTTGGACCTGTTCAAGCCCGAAAACGTGTTCCATAGGAAATCGGCGGCATTCCCTCAATTTGCACCCAAACCGGCCGAAATTGAGCGACTGGAGCCGTCTACGGCCATGCCGGAAATTATCTGCATCGATGATGAGAGTGATAATAGCCCGAAGAAGGCGCCAAGTGTGACATTACCGCCAATAAAGGGCATAAAAGCAGGTTTCAAAAAACCAGCGGAGGCTCTTACTGGTGCTGCTGGGGTGAAACGGGCGCCAGCGTACATCCCAGTAAGGCCCAACAGCAAGAAGCGGTTAGGAACCAAATGAGAAGATTTGAGTCATTATGTATTTACAAGGGGATTTGGCAGCTGTTAGGCGCATCAACTTATGGTCGAACCGGGAATTTTAGTTTTAATGTGTTATAATTGACTACAAGTACTTAGATCGAAAAGAGCTCATTCGGTGATTGTTACTTGAGTCTTCAAGCAGCCAGCTTATCGAGTCTGGATCACGGTAAAGTGTCCCTCTGTCTACATATTCAAAGGAAAGCTCTAAGTGAGCCGTTTTTTGAAAGACTGATTTCACAAGTCGATGTAAAGGGAACCCAATCCTCAGGACGCCCTATGCTTGAAATTCGAGCCTAAATCAAGAATACAATTCAATGACTATAAACCCCCCTCGTGATCAGGCGAACCAAGAAGAAGTCTACCGAATGATCAACTACCTACACGCATAAACGAAAATATTTTGCATTGCTACTTGGGACCGTAACTGGCATGCTACTTAGTGATCTGGAACGACCAAGGAAACTCTAGATGCACGGTTTTGTCGTCGTCGATGAACTTGGTAATGGCAGAATAAGAGCCCCTGGCGAACATGCCGGAGGGCGCCTCCACCGCCCCAAAAGATTTCTCGTAGTATGGTTTCTCGGTGGTGTTGGGCGCGTATGAACCCAACGGCTCGTCGACTTTATCAACGCGAACAAGTCCTTTCTTGACCAGGTGCAAGTATTTCAACCCCGTGATTATCTCGTGCTGCACCCTGAACTTTATGTGCAATTCGTAAACGGATTTCTCCTTGATGGAAAAACTGATATCCTTGCCGATCGTGGCACCGTTCGCGTCTTCCATTGGAATCACTACGGGCGGCATTTCCGGCAGTTCCGGAAAATTCAATGCCATCTCAACAATCACCACCGTGCGCTTGTCGCCTGGGGCCACCGGGTACGCGTTAGCATTTGCCGAGAGCCCCAACGAAGCTTTCCATTTGGCCAAACTCTCGTCCTCGGCATCGAGTTTCGTGTATTCTTCAATTGTCTTCTTCTCGCCTACAACATACCCCTCGACCTGCTCGGGTGCTAATTCCTCCTGGGACATTCTGTATAGCAATAGTAGCAGAAGTGAAAGTGGTTGCGGAAGGTAGTATTATTCGGGCCGCGATCAAGAGCGTGATCTGACAGTTGGCGGGGCACGTGCCTGTTTTCAGAACCTGACACGAGGCTGACGCGCGCGTGCACCCATACGCCTCAAGGCTCATGGGGCGCTAAAATTAAGGTGTAAATATGCGGAGGAATTGATATTCAGTTGCGTGCTCATGAATTTTGATAACATCAGTAGATTTCGAGAACTTTTTTTTTCACGAGTAAATACCAAATATTTTAAATTATTGAAATTGTACAATTCTTGATTAGTTGTTGCCCCCACAAGGGCTTCCAATAAGTGGGATAGCCACAAAGACTGATTGATTATAGCAGTGTCTGTCCAATGGCGATGACCAGTCTACTGGAATATTTTTGCTTGAGCAATAGACTGTCTTTGAGAAGAACTTTGTACATGCATACGTGTACTGTGATTTAGGCTGCTGATTGAAAGACGCGGGGAAGTCAGTGCCTATGACGTCATGTTGTCGCATTCAATATTTGCAGCCACAGTTAACAATCAGGGATAGTGTAGTTACGGAAATTCCGAGAATTCCCTCTTCAGATCTTGAGCTGTTGATAGGTTTATATTTTCCAGCCATCGCATTCAAAAACGCTTTTTCGGCGTCACGGAGTATGCATTATATGCGACCGCACCAGCAGTGCCTTTTGGATGCATCTGATCTGAAAGAACATCAACTGATCCATTCATGAAACCTATTAAGAATTGATTAATTCTGCATTTTGATTAATCATACAATGGATTGTTCCAAGAATTGATATTGATAAAATTTTCGTGTGAAGTTGCAAGACTCGCAGACAGACCAAGGCACATTAATCAGTCAGCGACTCTACTCGTGATCACACTTATTAAGCTTTATAGAGGCGAAAATGAATACACGGAAGCAAGCACACT
Source organism: Metschnikowia rubicola (assembly GCA_030557065.1). NCBI lineage: Eukaryota > Fungi > Ascomycota > Pichiomycetes > Serinales > Metschnikowiaceae > Metschnikowia > Metschnikowia rubicola. The sequence goes on along the minus strand of JAKTVE010002748.1, from coordinate 35 downwards.
ACTTTCGCAATAATCCAGAGCGGAACTGTTTTAAA
>JAKTVE010002746.1:217272-243064 GCA_030557065.1 Metschnikowia rubicola | reverse complement strand
GGAGCCTCACGGAATACTCAGGTTCAGCTACAGGAGTTATTATGTGGGAGGTCAAATATATAAAGGGGCTGGGTTTCCCTCACAGGTCACTCAGTTGATTAACGAATTGAATATATAAGTTACAATACTATTACTATGGCTAGGTCTACTTCTGCTTCAACCATCTCAGCTACTCCTACTGAAACCTTCAGTGACTTGATGAGTAAGTTCATGACCCACTCTCCACTGAGCGACTTGACATGGAAACAAAAGGATACTCCTGCAGAGTATTCATTAGATGCGACGCTGTACGCATCTCAACAGAATCAGCAGAGTGGTGTTTGACCGCTTAGAAGGCCAAGAAGGTCAATTTCTCAGTCGGACAAAAACTTCCGCTGCGCCGTATTAGTTTCACTCAGGCTTGTATTTGGCCATCCCATTCATGTTCAAAGACGTTAAACAATAAATGAAGTAAGGCCACTGTGGCTGAAATAATTGACCCCCACAATTGCCTCAGTCTTAGTAATACAACATTGACTGCATGGGGGACCCCACTCTCAAACTGTGTGTGCAGTCGAATCTTAGTCACTGAGACATGAGACGAATTCGATCCGCTAATCTGCTAAAGTGTTCACATTACACCTGTGACGTCTTTGTATCAGAACAAAATTCTCTTAAATCAAAAATGACCGTGGAACACGACGTGTTTGAGACTGTGTTCAATGTGCCCATGGAATGTCAAGCGTGTGTGGAGAGCGTCGAGTCTGCGCTAAAACCGTTGGATCTTCAAAACGTGAAGGTGGATCTTGCCTCTGAAACGGTGACCGCTGTGGGCCGTGTGTCACCCTCGGCGATTGTCCGGGCGATCCAAAATACCGGCAAGGACGCTATTATCAGAGGAACCGGCAAGCCAAACTCGGCTGCGGTTTGTATACTTGAAAGTTTTGACGAGAAGGAGTTTGAGCTGCCTGTGAAAGGATTGGCCCGCATTGTCGCTGTCAGTGAAACAAATATTTACGTTGATTTGACAGTGAACGGGCTTCCTAGGGGCACCTACTTCCCACAGATCCGTGCATCCGGCAATCTCAGCCGTGGAGCACTTTCCACGGGCAGTCTATTTCACGCATTTCCCAGTGTGGAGGTCGATAAACCCGCAAATTCCGAATCAGCCGTCAACTCGATTGGCGCATTCAGCACAATCTCGAAAAACTTGTTTTCCGCTCAGACGTTTCTCCTGGCCAAGTTATCCGTGCAAGACCTTATAGGCAGGAGCATTGTGTTGCTGACACTCGAAAATGAGGTGAGTGAAAACGCTATATGCGGAGTCATTGCGCGTAGTGCTGGTGCGTGGGAAAACGACAAGCAGGTGTGTAGTTGCACGGGTAAAACCGTTTGGCAAGAGCGTGAGCAGGCCTTGAAGCGTGGTGTTACCTCTTAGGCCGCAATGTGTAGGGCGTGATGAATAGAGTTTTGTCAGAGTTTAATCTTAGTCTCTTTTGTTTTGCTGAGATCATGAACGACTTAATAGACTCATTGAGCTCGATGTTCAGTGAGAAGCCGATGCTTCTGATGCTGGGGGCCACACATAACGTTTTGAAAGTGGATATCACACACGCGTTTGGCCGAGGTGTCAAATTGTCAGAGACCGCATGAAAAAAATTGGCTTTTTCGGATCTGTTATCAGCAAAGCTGTCTTGTGCGTGTCACCTTAACCCTCGGGTTGCATTACACGCTTTTGATTCAACACTTGCCTCGACTTGTCACGCCCTTTCACGATTTTTTAGTACCGCCGCAAAGACTCTTCTGAATTTCTTTAGCTCCAGATTACAATCATTAGACATGATCATGAATTTTGTTCTTGAAGTAAAGACATGAATAGTCGTTTCCATGGCGTCAAGCGTAATTTTGATCACGTGTGCGTACTCAGCAGCCCGGATCAAATCTAGAACTACACACACCAGCCCCAGGCAAGTTCCAAAAGGCATAGGAAACCATAAACAGCCTCGGATAAAAATGTTTCGGTCGTCAAAGTCCAGCTCAAGACTCGACATTGCAGAAATTTTTCATCATCAGCTGGATCTTATCCGAAATAAACGCTCTGTCCGCATATGTCTTCATGATTTTAGCCCCACAACGACATTAGCAGATGTGTGTGAGACACTCTGCATGATTTTGGCCCAGCATAATCCTCCAATACATCTTGAACGTATCTATGCCGCTGAGAATCAGATTCTGCAGCTTCCAGACGAGTTTTTGCAACTATGCGGCCCACACCTACGAACACTAGACTTGCACCGAAATCTGCTCGCTTCTGTTCCCCCCAATCTAGCTCAGAGCTGTCCCAATCTAGAAAGCTTGGATCTTTCGAACAACGAAATTGTGCGTATAGAAGATCTGTCGCTTTTACCGTTCAAAATCTTAAAAACATTGCTGCTCAAAGATAACCAGATCACACATCTACCTCCAATCTTGGGCGAAATGATCAGTCTTGAAAATCTTGCCATTTCAGGTAACCCCCTTGTGTTCCCTTCTCTAGATCAGCTCAATGATATGCCCAGTATCAATGATCTCAAGAGTTACTTGGTATCAAACAGCGCAAGTCTAGACCCAAAAGGCGCAAAGCCAGGCATAAAATCCACTGCGCAGTTTTCTGCCCCGCAGAGACAAGAAGACCCGTTCACACCTTCTCTCGCACGGACGCGATCGCTTTCGGACACAAGGCTGCGGTCACTGAAGGCATCTCGCCGGATGGGGCTCATCATCAATAGCAGCAAAGTCACCCCAGATAAACATTCGGACTCTTCCAGCGGTGACGCAAATAATACCCCCAGCAAGCCCGCACGTAAGCTTCTGCTTCCAAATCGGGAGAAAAGCGATTTTGCATCATTGGTTTCTGAAGGGAGGGAGACCCCTTTTCTACCGGAAATGACCCCACTCGTGTCCACATACACTACGTCCACTGCACCTGAAGTGCAAGTCTCGGTTTCACCACCAGAATTTAATCTGAGGCTTGATCCGGGCGTCCCGCAGCCAAAATCAAAGTCTCCACTAGCAATCAAGGAGAAAGAGCACAGCCTTGATGAACACGATGCGGATCAAAAACCTGTTGCGTATTTCCGCCGATTATCCGTGTTGCAGGAAAAGCCTCTTGATGAGACATCTATAAGTGATACCCAGCCAAGTCTTGAAAGTCTGGGGTCACTTCAGCTTCCAGCCGGCCTGGTACAGAAACAAGAAGTCCTGCCCTTAAAATACCAGGCGAAGAGGAAAGTCTCAAACGCGCAACTGTTTGCGCAACAAAGCAGCCAAAGTCTGGGCCAGCGTGGAGTAGTGCACGAAAAGGCCGTGATTGTGAAGGTATCTCGCAAGATCTTGTTCTCATTCTCCGAACTCCATCTCTCGATTAAACGATTTGCAGGCTTTTGCGGTGACAAAAAGCTATCTCTGAAGATTCTCAGACTTATACACTCGTCAAAGGAGCATATAGATGATCTAGTGGAGTCCATGGAGGCCGTGGAAGACGGTGCAGAAAGTCAAAATGTCGTCGTGGACTCGTTGCATGGATGCATAAACTCCTTCAAGACGATCCTCGCCACCATAAGCGAGAACTTCAGTGCATTGGTCGCCAAAATCGACCCCTGTTTCATCCGTATGGTGCTATTAACGCTTTTCGGCTCGCTTCATGAATTGCAAAATGCACACGGGCTTTTGAATCAGGCTACGTCAAAACTTCAACCTTCACTCCTGCGAAACCCATCTTCTCTTTCATCTAGTGCGGTTGATTTGAAGGCCAAATACTCTCAATCAAGCCATGTTGTCATGGAGAATATCAGCCTAGAAACACCTTCGATTTCGTCGGCATCCGAGGCTGTGGCCACGTTGGAAGAGATCGATGAACGTCTATACCAAACAATCAGCTTGGCAACAAACAATGCCCAGGTAGTATTTAGCGAGCTCACAAAGACGATTAGCAAGAGCGCTATTGCCACTGCGAACACAAATGGCCCACAATCGATCGGCCCCGCTGTGGCTGCAAAATTCAAGGAGTTGACTCATGTTTGCATGACTTCAATGGACATAACACGGCGGCTAGTCGCCAAGCTCGGTGCCATACGTCCGAATCAGGATGCCGCCACGCGTCGTTCATTTTGGGACGAAATCAATTTGTTTTTGAAAGCTGTGATCCAGACATTCTCTGCTGTAAAGGATATCATGAGAGATGCGCCGATATTCAACGAGGTCCGGCGCTCCATGGCGAACTTGACTAAAACCACAAAAGAACTCACTATTATACTAGAGGCCTCTTCGTATAAGGCAATTTCTGACGCAGTTGGCGCGCTGCCAAATAACAACATGTGGCACATGAGTAACGGCCCACCCGCGGCTGCAAATAATGGACATGTCGGTTTACCAACTAAAGGTCTGCAATTATCTTTGCACTCCCAGAACGGAGCAACTTTGCCTAATGTGCAAGCCATGCCAAACTCGCAAAACTCGCAAATGCTGCAAAACGCGTCCATCGCCGCCGTGAGAACGCCATTGGTAGCCACAGTAGGCACCGCGGCAGCACAGGCGCTCTTGGCTCAACAAGATACACAGTATAAGCAAAGTAGGGAGAATCGGGAAAAGACACATTTGCCGCCGTTGAATCTTCCACCAAACTTACCGCCGCTGGTGAATACAGACATGTCGAACCTGGGCCTACATACCGCGCCTGTGCAATCGATGGAGCAGTATTATGCGAAAAACGTGAACCCCTTCGACCGTATTTAGGCCCGCGCGCAAAAGGAGTGTCCAAAAAACTGATTTTTTTTTTATTCTTGTTCGAACTTTATTCTTGTTCGAACTTTGTTTTTGCAGCCTTTTTGTGACTTAGGACTCAGAACATTGGACACAAAAACAATTTTGCGGACTCACAATTCTTGCTACTATGGCTGCATACCTGGGACGGACGCCGACTCTCCACTCGCTTTTTGAAACAAAGCAAAGAATCTCCCAATTTGGCGTGCAAACGAAATTATCCCAGCACCGGTATCTAGCCGCCTGGGACTTCAGTACACAACTTTGTTCGATTCAACACCCTGGCTCGGCGCCGTGTTTTTTCCCGTCTGATTTTTCTTTTTCTCCAGGCAGAAGGCTGCCGCAGTCGATCACGACACTCGTATGCAATTGTCCCTCAGTGCTTTTTCATGAAGAGTACCACAAAAAAATTGTCTTTTGTGGCGATAATGTGTCCGATAAAGAAGACATCATAATCCTGCACTCGGCTCTTCCGCCAGCCCGAGGCAATAAATGCGATGTTACTTCTGCTTCATCACTAGACTGCGATGAAACTTTAGAAATTGCTGATATAGACTCGGCGCCAGGAGACAAAAAGCAGAAAATTCTGTCCGATCCCAAAACTACGGCTTCGCGCGCCGAGAAATGGTTTTTCAAGATTAGGCTGCAAAAAGATGAGGATAAAGTTGAAAAGAGCGAGGCCGCGCAGGAACCTGACTCCAAAGATCTCAACACAGTTTCACCTCACAAACATGGCTTGAGATGGCTAGGGGCTAGGTTCAAAAGTAATCAATCGGAGTGCTCACAAATCGATACTCACTCACACACAGGCATGACTAAACCTGAGTTGGCAGAAGATAATAGCGGAAGAGCGAAAGCTGCATTTTTGAGAGGGTACAAGACCTTAAAACATTCATTGATAAGAAAATGTGTGGGTCTGCCAGGCGCTTTGCTTCTTGATGCCGGGCTATGGATCAATGCAGAAGACACGTTTATCAGTCGACTCACGCGCGAGTTCTACGAATTAGAAAAGCTTATTCTGGACTTTCTTGAAATTCTATAGCGATAGGAGTAATTAAGGCGTGAAGCTTGGGCTCTGCATATAATGCTGGCCACGTGCCAACAGTGTCAACATTTCAGTCATCTGTGCCTCATTTTATAGAGTAAAATGATATTTTTGACCGAGGGTCAACAGACTTTAGTCAACTGCTTTTCTTTTTCCAACAAACTCAGAAAACATCAGATGATTGCACTTCGGTGATTGCCGGGGTATGCATATAACCGGGAAGAAACACAAAGGAAAGCGCGCTGCAAACACCGGGATCCCGAAGAAACACCGCGGGCGTCCCGCGGCTGCTGACTAGAAGCCGAGTTCCCGCGGCTTTCCCGACGGAGGGTGCTCAGGTGCGGGATTCCCCGCGTTTCTTATCGCTATCTATATAAGAACGCGAAGATCCCAAATCATTTTCTCTACATCACAGAAATCTCAAAGATCACAAAGAATGACCAGTTCCGAACTTACTTTAGCCCCTGCCGCCAACGGTTTCGGATGCACTGTCACTTTGCCCGACTACGCGAAGAACGACCCTTCTCAACTCAGCGATGCCGATTTCCAGAAGTTGTATGAAGCAGCACTCACTTATCTTGTGCTTGTGCTCCCAGGGCTCGAAAATTTGTCGCCAAAAAGCCAATACTTGATGACCAAAAGATTTGACCCTTCCATTCCCGAGCCAAAGGGCGAATCTGGTGCCGGGTATGGCCACGGAAAAGAGTTTCGCCACACGCAATCTGTGCTCAGAAAGGATGGTACCTCGGTCAAGTCGCAGCCACAGGTGCAAATTTTGGGACAGGGAGTGTTTGCTAAAGGCGAGCCAGGAAACGATAACGACGAAGAAATATCGCTCACGCATCCATCGCACACACTGTTCCACAAAGAGCCCTTATCTGAAAAAGAAATCAAAAACAACCACCAAACGAGATTTTACCGCTGGCATATTGACAGTGCACTCTATGACTTGTCGCCTCCCATGATCACTACGCTCTTGGGAATCAAAGTGCCACCCGCAACACACTCGCAGACTATTGACTATGATGACGGATCGGGCGATAAGCTTACACTTACTCAGGGTGCCACGTGCTTTGTGAGCGGTGCTGCTGCTTACGAACGTCTCTCAGACGAGGAAAAGCAGTTTGCATTGAACACCGTGGTGGAATACGCGCCACACCCGTACATCTTCATTTCGCCCGCCAAGGCCGAGAAAGATGGTCTCACCATGGTTTCAGAGGGTTTGGAAAAGAAATTCGACGAGTTGCCTGAGTGGGAGGCCCTGAAGGTGAAGAAATTGCCCATGGTGTGGACTAACCCCGTGACGAAAAAGCATCACTTGCAGGTGCACGGATGTTGTCTCTATAAGTTGCACACTACTGAAGGCGGCAAAACCCGTACACTCGAGCTCGAGGCGGCACGCGAGAAAGTACGCTCATTGATGCGTCCAGCAATTTCTCCTGAAAATGTTTTGGCCCATTCGTGGACCGAGGGCGACTTGGTGATTTTCTTCAATCGTGGCGTGTGGCATTCGGTAACGGGTGAATTCAAGGGTTTGAATAACGGTGTTGACGAGAAACGCTTGATGCACCAGTGTAACATTGCCTCTGGCTCAGACCCAATCACAGTGAAATAAGCGTGCGGGTGATGTTTCGGTTTCAGGTGTTGTATTGATTTTGTATTTATAATCCTTTGTTTCATTGTCGTTGTAGAGTTTCCGCCAATTGGTGAGGATTCAATAGTTGATATGACGGGTTTTCAGTTCCGAAGAGGCCTTCGTAGACAATTTGTCGACAGCCTTTATACGTCATTTTTATTCGTGATCGGCGATGTTCCGAAAAAGGATTCATTTTTCGTGATGTCAAATGTTTTGAGAACCAAGTTCTACGTTTTTTTGAAAATATTGTTGTTTCAATTCTGAATCTTTTGCGTTCTATTCTGTTTGAAGAAATTCTGGCGAAGGAAAGCGTATCAGTATCCCCACTCTTATCAAGTTTGGAGATTGAATGATAGCTTCTAAATCCTGCAACACCATGAATGGCATTCAAAAAGAGATTTTCGAACAATTATCACTACGAAATGCTCAATTTAGGATAATATCTCATTTCCAACATACAGTACATAACTGTGTTGCAGGATGTGACACCCTCCAGTCAGCCAAGAATGAAACTAGCGCATTGTCAGAATTGGTAGATACGCAGGCACATATATCTGGGTGGCTCAATTCAGATAATCCATGATGCTTGTGACGGTGACTTGGCAGCAGATATTGCCTCGTTTTTTAGCCTATTGCGACTATATCAAGATCAAGCCGGATATGCAAGTGGCGATTGATCCCTTCAAGTCACTCATAAAGCATGAGCTTCTCCCAGCACTTGATTTTGTGTCTGACATAGGACTTTGGTCAATCCTGAAAGCTCTGAAATTGTAGCATACACCTTCGAATAAACCTGCTTCACCAATGATAAAGGAAAAAAGCATTTTTCATGGTGTTCCACCTAGGCAAGTACTGCCTGTTGGCCGAGTGATGCACCCTCTTTTGTCAGGGCCAGCGTGGCTGGTTACACTAGATGACCTGCATTATAGAAAAGTTAGTCAGACACTCAGAACCGGACATGGAGGTTTTTTCCGAACGTTACCTCTCAACATTGGTTTTTTTAGTTTGTCAAGTCTAATGGACGTTTGATGCGTCTCAAAACTTACACCGCAGCAAGAAGAACTTTTTAAATTAAAACAAAAATGGAAATACGTTTCTTTTGAATGAGTCAGGGAGGTGAAGGTCCGATGCGCTTTCTCGTCTTAAATCGTCGCAATCATACAACTTTGTTGTTTTTTTGTATGTTTTATTTTTTTCTTTGTAAAGACAATTCTGGATAGCAGATATATAACGGCTATCGCCAACTTTGGATTTTTCATGGGGGCTAATTTTGAAGGGTAAGAAGTTGTTTTGTCATTTTGGTTTTTCTTCGCATATTCCAATGAGGTAATTACTTTTAAAAAAAACTGAGAGACGAAAAACCACAACCCCAAAAAGATTTTTACATGATTTCATAAATTTTTCGAGACAGCAGAACAGAAACAAAAGCAATCTGACAAAATATCCAGCCAAAATTTAATAAAAAAACCGAGATTGTCCTTGCTCCCACTAGAATCCGCAAAATTAGACCGTTTCCTGATATCGCATGAATCCGTCCCTTATCTATTGGCACGTGCACGACTGCGCATCATCACGCTAACCAAGACGCTCATTTTTGGAAACCCTCAAAACAGACCCTTTAACCCCTCATTTCATTACTTACAAATCATCTAGCTCACGCCAATTGCACTGAAAATGCTCGGCACGTACGTAACAATCGCCACATGTAACCTCAATCAATGGGCGCTTGATTTTGAGGGCAATCGCGATCGAATTATCGAGTCTATACGACAGGCCAAGGCGCTAAACGCCCGGCTCCGAGTCGGCCCCGAATTGGAGGTTTGTGGATACGGCTGCCTTGACCATTTTGCGGAGAACGACGTTTACCGCCAGCTGTGGCAAATGTATGCCCAGATCTTGGAGCATCCTGATTGTCAGGATATCATCTTGGACGTAGGAATGCCCATCATTCATAAGCTGATCAAATACAATTGCCGTATTTTGAGTTACAACAAGAAGATACTCTATATACGGCCCAAATTGCACTTAGCGAACGACGGGAACTATCGTGAAATGCGCTACTTCACGCCTTGGAACCGCGTACGGTACCATGAAGACTACTTGTTACCGAAGGAGATCCAACAGATCACGTGCCAGAAACTGGTGGTCATTGGTGACGTTGTCTTGCAGACGTTGGAAACAAGAATAGGCGCTGAGACATGTGAGGAGTTGTTTACCCCGCAGCTGCCGCACCTTGCCATGGCCTTAGACGGTGTTGAGATAGTCACCAATAGCTCGGGCTCTCACCACGAATTGCGCAAATTGGATCTCAGATTAGAGCTCATCACTGAAGCGCTGAAGAAATGCGGCGGCATTTATCTTTATGCGAACCAAAAGGGTTGCGATGGCGATAGACTCTACTACGACGGATGTGCATGCATAGTCGTGAATGGGAAAATGGTGGCCCAAGGCTCGCAATTTTCGCTTTTGGATGTGGAGGTTGTCTCTGCCACGATCAACCTCGACGACGTGCGCGCATACCGTAACATGAAGCTGGCGGCCTTGCAAGCGGTAACGCAAAATAGCCCCTATTTCACCGTCATTACCGAGATCGAAATGTGCCCGGAGTCACGTGTATTCGACAGCACAGTGAGCCCCACAAAGCCGTTGGCCAAGATCCGCTACCACCTGCCAGAGGAGGAAATTGCTTTGGGTCCTGCATGCTGGCTCTGGGACTACTTGCGGCGGTCAAAAACCGGCGGGTTTTTCCTCCCGCTCAGCGGCGGCATTGACTCATGTGCTACTGCAGTTATCGTGCACTCTATGTGCAGGCTCGTTGTTTCTGCAATCAGTGACGGCAACAACACCGTCTTGGCAGATCTCCGCCTGTTGGTCAAAGACGACTCGTTCCTTCCTCAAACGCCCCAGGAAATCGCGTCAAAGTTGTTCTACACGTCCTTTATGGGCACAGAAAATTCCTCCAAGGAAACCAGGCTGCGTGCAAAAGAGTTGGCTGCAAAAGTTGGGTCTTTCCATGTGGACATGAATATGGATACGCTCGTTACTGCAGTCGTGAGTGTGTTTCAGGTAGCGACAGGCAAAAAGCCCGTGTTTAAGATCTTCGGCGGCTCCCAGACGGAGAATTTGGCGTTACAAAATATTCAGGCGCGTCTCAGAATGGTATTAAGTTACTTATTCGCGCAATTATTGCCCTGGACGAGGCAACGGGAAGGCGGGCTATTGGTGTTGGGTAGCGCCAATGTGGATGAGTGCTTGCGTGGATATTTGACAAAGTACGACTGTTCTAGCGCCGATTTGAACCCTATTGGTGGCATCTCCAAAACAGATTTGAAGGCTTTCATTGCATGGGCTGAACTCAAATTTGAGTTGCCGATTTTGCGGGAATTCCTCGATGCCACGCCCACCGCCGAACTAGAGCCAATCACTGAGGATTATGTGCAATCCGATGAAGTCGACATGGGTATGAGCTATCACGAACTTTCCGTGTTTGGCCGTTTGAGGAAAGTCGAGAAGTGCGGGCCAGAATCGATGTTTGTGAAGTTGTATCATGAATGGTCGCAGCCGCCATTCAATTATACCCCGGAGATCATTGCCGAGAAAGTGAAGAAGTTTTGGTTTTTTTACGCCATAAACAGGCACAAAATGACGACAATGACCCCATCGTACCATGCAGAACAATACTCACCAGACGATAACAGGTTCGACTTGAGGCCATTTTTGATCAATCCACGCTTCCCCCTCGCAAGCAAGAATATCGACGAAATTGTATCAAAGATCAATGAGCAGAACAAGGAACTCGCGAGTAACACGCTAGGTGTGGACTGAGTCTAAATGTGGCGTTGGGTAAAACAAAAACCTCTTTGTGATGGGAGAAAATTGTTCAGATACCGCCCTTTTCATTAAGAGTTATCCGGCACCCCATATCATTAGCAAACAGGCCACAGGGGCACCCGACATGGTGCTCATTATACGGCGCGATGGTCAAAGCAGCATATTGGTGTGTAAATAGATTTGTGAAGGTTTCCACGGCGAGCGTGCCTTTCAAAATCTGATCTCCAAGTTGAACTGCAATTTATATTAACAGAGAACTCAGAGGTAATACAAACCCAGAGGTAATTCAAGAGGATATCAAAATATTCCAGATCTAGATATGAGACCAACCAATGTGTGGTCTATTTGCACTGTCGCTGGCGTGAAGTAGCTTCAGCCCTTTCTTGCTGCAAATGTGTGTTTCGATTACCTTGAGTCAAGCCAAGTAAGCATCATGAGTGGATCTTGCCACCCCACAAGGACGCGATTTTCTGTTGGTGCTGGCACTGATTGGCTGGACTGAATCTCCGCATGAAATCCGTGATACTCGTGGCTATTTGCGAAGGAATGTCCTCATGTAGAAAATGGCCTGCATTGGTCGAATTATTGAACACCACAAGTTGGAATTTGCCCTGCATTTGGCCGATTGTCAAGTGTTTATCTAGCGTTTCATTGCTGGACAAAATAAGCAACTTGGCTATTTTATGCTTGGTGAGATTGCATTGTAGAAAATTCTGGGATAAGTTGGCGAACCATGTGTCCCACGACTCGGCCATATCTTCAAGGTGTGCTTTCCAGGTGAAATGCCCATTTTTCGGCAGAAGCAATTCGGGAACACTTATTCTGGCAGACTCCTCATTTCTGAGCATGCGTGACTGCAAATGCCATTTGATGGCGTCGTCATAAGAACTGAAACTAGAAGGCCTTTTCTTTAAGAACGTCGTCATTGAAAGGAGCGATTGCACGGCGGTTTCCTCCACTATATCAATGATGACCAAACCTCTGATATTTAGATCCAGGTCAGGGTTTTTCGTGATATAGTCAGTGAGCACGGCACCGCCAAGGGAGTGGCCGACCAAACATATACTGTTCTCCGGCTTATTTCGATCCACGAACTCTGAGATAACAAATCCAAAGTCACGTGAGAACGCCTCCAAATGATACTCCTTTGTGGAAAGCGGCTCGCCATGGCCTCTAGCATCAAACGCAAAAACGCCTGGCGCATTACTTTTCCCTGAGTGTTCTCGGAGATGTTTGGCTAGGCACCAAAACGTCATGCCCGAGGATCCAGCCCCGTGGTGGCAGACAAAAAGAGGTGACTCTGGGCCACTTGGCGGAAGGTAGTAGGTGTTAAATGTTAGCCCAGTACTTGGATCTGCATACGTTTCCTGTATAGGAAACACGTTTCTCTTTGCGTGAACAAGTGCATCATTTGCTTTCGAAACGTCCGTTTCTGTTTGTCTGGCTTCGGCGGTAACATTTTCCAGAGTCGAAGCCAAGGCCTGTTGCGTGGGCATTTCAGCCACTGGCTCTAGTCCTAAGCCCAGAGCCCTTTTAAGTATGGCTTTTTTTTGGATACCGTTCATAAAGTCAAAAAAACAGAAAGAAGAAAACAACAAAAAGAATACAAAAAAAAGCCCGAAAGGATGTAGATGTGTTTCTGGTGATTCGTCCAAGTAGTTTAAGATGTGGTGTGATTCCGGCTCGGCAGTATAGCTAGAGCAGTGGAATTTGGATCAATCACAGCGTGTGCTTTATCCCAGGCGTATGTCAGTGTACACAATGTTTCTTTCCTTTTTCCAGAATAATAGCCAAAATCCCCAAAACCTCCTAATTCCAGATCCTTCTTCAAATCAAGAACTAACTCACGATATGCGTCTCGCCAACAGGGCCACTGGAGTGTGGAGAAGCGAGCGATGCGCTCCATGCACTCCCAATCAACATAAGCATTTTTTCAAAAAACCACCTTTTTGTTTTTCGCCGAAATCCACAATGTCCCTCGTGCATAGAAGTGTAGACCTTGGCAAGCACTTCCGCAACATGGCACTAGCCGTGTTTGTGGCATTCCGTGCTCTTCAAAATGGTGAAACCCCGGTAGCTTGCGTGTTCATTCACGAGCCCTCACAGACAGTTTTGAGCTACGGCTGTAACGATACAAACCGCTCACTAAACGGCACTAGGCACGCCGAGTTCATGGGGATTGATGAGATTTTAGAGAAAAATAGTTTGTTGGGTGCTTCTCCCGACAAAATCGCCAGCTTTTTTCGAGATGTGACACTATATGTAACAATCGAGCCTTGCGTCATGTGTGCTCTGGCTTTGCAACACATCGGTATTGGAAAAGTCTACTTTGGCGCCGCAAACGATAGATTTGGCGGTAATGGTACAGTAATACGCGCTCAGAACGACTCTTACCTCAGTTTTGGCGGCATTTTGCGCCCAGAAGCCATCTCTTTGCTCCGAAACTTCTATATACAGGAAAACGACAGTGCCCCGGTGCCCAAGGTCAAGAAAAACAAGGATATTGACGGGAAAGAGTTTCCTGAGAACTTGGAATTCGCAAAATATGTGACGGAAAATGAGTTCGCGACGGAAATGGGCCAAGAAAGGCTTGCTCGCTTCTACTATAAACCCAATCCAAGCGAGGAAATCACACCTCAGTTTGGAGAGGGTTATACTTTCAAGGACCTATTGACGGAAAAGGACGTGAAGCGCATACCAGATTTACCACTGCTATACCCAGGACTGGTATGCGATATTGCTAAAGATATCAATACACTTGTTGATGTGCTTCCGAAAGTTGGCGATCATGGGGTAGTATCACTAGAATCAGACCCGGAGCTGAAGAAAAGAAAATTGGAGAATTTGACATGATATTGTGAGGTGTTCACGGAAAGTGAGATTTGGCTGGGCTGAGCGAAAAGAGAACCCAGCTGATTTATCACAATGCGAATGATGATGACTCACACGAAGGATTCTCAATTTATGCGCAATGAAGAAATCTGAACAAATTGTGCTGCGATTCTTTTCTGCAAAACGACCAATTCTGAAACCATACTTTGTCTCTGGATTTGGGCTAGGGTCACCCAAGAAGATTGATCACCGTGTTCGTCATTTCAAGGACTCATATGGCTAGATGGTACCTTCGACAAAGACCCAGGACAAAATATAGGCACGAAGAAGTGATGCTAAGTGTATGGTGTGATTATAGGTGTGTGATTGCTCATGCTAAACCTTTGACTAGTCTTTAACTGAACCACACAAGATTTCTCTCAAATGGACTTCATGCCAGTTTTAGCCTATACGTGAACCCGGACATATATTGAGGGTTCATTCTTCTCTGAAAAATGTGATCTTTGCATGTCACAAACTTTTTCAAGAAAGCTTTGAAGTGAGGCAACTTGGCTTTTGTGGTGCGGCAGTTGGACTTCTTTTGTAAGCCCAATCACCGATTCTAAGTAATCTAGTGCTTTCAAAACTGGGTCCAAATTAGAGGACTCAACTATGCGTTAGACTTTAAACAACTCTTTCAGGTAAATCGCTTTGATTATATCAATCACTCACGTGGTCAGATGTCAATGATGAACAGGTGTCAAGTCTTGCCGTGTAATTTATCTGTGCTTACCAATCGCGCCGCTGTACTTAAAAAAGAATTCAAAAAGGAGAAGAATAATTCAAAACGGGCAATTGTTTACGTGCTTACGTTGCTACAATACATGCCTGGCGTTTTCTCCGTTGGTGAATCTCATCATGGCAAACCGACGAAAGCAGATGCAGATTGCCTAAGCAAATAAGCCCGCTTGTATTTTTGAGTTCCGTCGAATTCATAAATGCGCCAATTCTACTCATTGGGATAGAGGCAGAGAAGCAACGTAAAGCCATCCAAATTGCTTTTTTGAAGAAACATTCTTGCAACATCAGATATCACTTCTCATACACTCAGCAACAGATTCAAGTCATTCACCACCGTTTGCTGGGCCCCGGTGTCATATTTGGTAGTTTATTCTGGTCTGTTCTCTACGTATCCCCACCTAATGTTGAACGCATATTGTTCTATTTGCTCTATTCCTGATTCAGGAAGTTTTCGCCCGTCGCCTTTCTGAGCTGACGAATTTTAGGCATTATCTGAAAACCTATAGAAGCTCAGGTTTTTGAAGTCAGGGAGGCGCTCCTTGTCATATCCTTGCTCATAAATCTCATTCTTGCTCCCGCTGGAATAGCTTTTGCCTTGAAAGCCTCCTGCCTTATCATCCTGATTCTGATTGGTAGTGTCTCTTTTTGCGTATTCCACCATATTCTTTTGACACGCGTGTATGCAACTTTTTTTTCCGGATTTTTTGCATATTGATCAGCGATTCATTTTGAGATCAATTGTGAAATAAAATCTCGAGAATGAAGATGGTTTCAATCTGTCTCTATTTCTCAATTTCTTGCGAAAAGAGTTATTTCTTGCCTAGCCTTACACTCCGTCAGCGTTATTCATGATACGCATCAATTTTGTTACTGATGAGTCCACAGGTTTCTTCTTCCTCTCCACTTGATACAACAAATCGATCCACGCCAGCATTGAGTACCTGTAGCTTGAATTGTTGTAAAAGATCCAGGCTCTCACGGTCGTGTGACTGAGATTCTCCATAAACCTGATGAGTTCAGTATCGTAATTTTTCCGCAAAAAAGCCATATGTTGTCTAAATTGCATTGCTGGGTGAATATCCGAAGTAGCCTCCAAATTCCAGTATTTCACGCTGTCTTTCAAATATGCATCAATGATATCAGGTGTTGCGCCCTCCATCATTTCGTGAACAGTGTCCCAGATTATTTTTGTTGGTATATAATAACTCTCATACATGTCGCCCGTTGTGAAATGCAATGTTTTGGCCTTGTGAGAGATTCTTCTATCGAGACATCTCATGACTTGTAATATATCAGAGGTTCCCGAAACCCTATATAGATCCCAGCACCAAACCTTATTGTCTCCTCCTGTTGCTCGCATGTAATCTTCTGTCAAGAGAAATTGTTTGGAGAATGGGTAGATCTCAAATATTTTTTCCAAAACGGCTTTCCACCCCAGCGATGTTTCTGGAGCAAGTATGGGAAGGTCTTCAAAACAAAAATCCAAACTCTCGTCGATCAAATCTTCCAATGTTATGATGTCTGATAACTCCAATCGTGGAACTATTTCATCGCTTTTCTCCGGTAACTTATCAAGGAGCTTGGTGAGGTCAGGTTTTTCCGGGACTGTCTCGGGTTTTTGTACAGCTTCCTCGTGAGCTTTCACTAAGGCCTCGATTTTGACCAATAAATCGGGTGAGATCCCAACTCAGATCGGACATCGGGCATATTGGTCAAGGCGTCCGAATTTTAATTGATTGGGTGTTGGTTTTTGGATACCAGGGACGATCACGTGACCATGTAAGCGCGTTGTGAAGTTTCTTCAAGCCGTGTGCTGAAGTAATTTCTTACACTTTAAGCTTCAAATAGACTATATAAAATAGACACGTGGACGTAGAATAGGGTGTTCTGGATCGAACCACATCAGAAACTCGGTGCTACTATATTATACTTATTTGTGTGCGGCACGTTCGACACGGTGTTGCATAATATCCAATACTGGAACACCAAATGCCGGTTCTTGCATAGAAGGTACCGATCATCCTCGAGTGCCAGGGTTCTTCTTCGCGTAGCACCGCTTGCAAATTTTTAAATCACGTGTGTGTTCTTTTTTAGTCTTTCTTCAAGTATGTGATATCTCGGACTCAGCTTAAAGTTGTCACTAAATCCTTAAAAGACCAAAAGGATCGGGTGGAGAAAAAGGTACCGCTGTCGTGTGGAACCCATTACAACTGCATCATGTGATACTTGGACTACTTCTTGGCCTTTGTTTCTATGCATAACATAAATGAATTATCCGTTGGAGCATGTTGCTTTCCCGCATGAGAACATTTCACATCGAATGGCTGCGATTCTTCCAATATATCGGACACATCATTGTGTTGTGCTTGACAAAGATCTGATTACACCTACCTCCTTCTTGGCCTCAGGAACATCAATTTTCACGTAGGGCATAGTCATATGTCTTCGAGGTCCAGATTTGGCATTCCTGGTGGAGGCTTCCGGTGCGTTCTCAAGATAACAGTAAACGGTCAATCAAATTAGCACATTACGGTTGTCAGAAAGAACCTTCAGATGATACCATCGAAATAAAAAAAAACCCCAAAACCTGCCATTTTTCAGCTCCCCGATAAGCAACCCGCAAATCATCGTATCGCGTCAGTGTAGTTATTAACGGTGAGCAGATCCTCTTAGAGATAATTGACTGATCCGCAGCCAAACAAGAAGGCAAACATGTACTTTTTCGGTCTTCCACTGTCAACGGCCTCAAGAGAAGTAGATCACACCAGAATGAGCCCAATATCATGATCGCTGAAGAAGAATCTGGCAGCCTTCACTCCCCTGAGGCCACTTTCATAGGAAAATTTTCCTCGTGAGAAAGTGAATTGAACAGACAGACGGTGTTTAAATTGAGAGACTCGAATACACAATGGACACTACATCACTTGAATTGGAGGTACGTTCAGGATTAGTCTTGATGTATGACTCAGGCGCACAAAACCTACAAGTGTGCGAGGAGTCAGACAATACTGTTAGGCCGAGGATTGTACCTATACTGAGGAAGGTGAATTCTTCCTCTTCATGGCCGAAAAGGTCGATTGACAGCAGTATTCTTTTCTTTTTTTGCTTGACACTCCCCAATCGTATTCAACGTAACATGATGATAGTATAGGGTTATTCTTGAGCCAGAACACAATAAAACCCCTGAAGCCGGATGCGTTAATATCTTTATACTTTTCTTATGTTTCCACAGTTGCTAGAGGTCTTATATCAAATTTCGGTATGTATTCAGTTGTGGTAAACAAGGGGTTTCTTCATACATGTATATGGATTTGTGACCAGCTAGGTAGAGATTCGGGCTTCCAGTCCTTAATCAGGTATATCACAGGCGGAAAAGCAAAAAAAAAAAAAAAAAAAAAAAAAACTGCAGTCCGGTGTGGTGGCATCTCCGGGAAGCGCCAAGCATTATTCGCCGATCGCACCACACAATACGAGCGGCGACAGATGTAAACAAAGTCGAGGTTTTTTTCTTGTGAAAGGATAGAGTGCATGATTATTGTACGAACGGAAAACTGTTATTTCCGTGATCCAGGAGCTTATCCATTTAAGCCGCCTCTAATCCAGAAGGTATTTCAAAGATATATGTGTGAGTGTATGAATAGCATAATCAGTCGTTATGAACAGTCGTAAAGCTCCATCAGGCTCTCTGAGCTCCTAATCATGCGGCACTGCAACTTAACCGGAGGTCGCGAGGTCTTACGTTATGTGCACTCCATCAATTTTTTTGCCCAATCGCGCTTCAAGTCGGGTTTTTCATCTTCAATAATGTTCTTTGTTCGAGCGATAGGTTCAAAAAAAATTGATACGCCTTTATAACAATCTCATTAATTGCGATTAAAAACACATAATTGCAATATTTTTGTCTATCAAATGCCGGGACGGGTGACTTGATGATAGCTGTTTATGATGTTTTCGGCAGAGTCTGATCATTGGTAAGATTCGCGCGTACGCCTCTTTAAACAATAACAAACTGCATAGACACAGCCAATGTACGAAAGCGTGCTCGATACTAAGCCCCCTTCACCTATACGACTCAGTTGGCTGCGATAGTTTTTTTTGTATCCTATATCGCGTTAAGCTTTCTGATTGAATTCAAAAACAATTATACAACGACGAGCAAAAACGGTCTTAAATTGTATCATCATTCGTCCTTTTCTGTCTTTCCCGATTACCGGTCTTGAAAAATAAACAATGGCGCACATGATGCGGAGCGCGACTTAAAAGTTGTCCTTGAGATAAAATTCCTAAATCGGTCATGCATGGTGTGCATACAGCAGAACTTTCTCTCTTATACACCAGTCGAGCGGCATTGGCGCCGTGAACGCTAGGCGTGCCTTCGGGCAGTTCCGTCAATTGAGATGCGGCTGCATGATTTGTTGACGTTGCGTGGAAATATATAACTAGCTCGTACCGCCCATCACTTGGCAATCGCAACCCATCGCAAGTTACGTCTTTTTTTTTGACCCCGCCGATCGCTTTTTTGTCCAACTGGACTTTTCATTCATTTATACCTACCCTATACATTCCTTTACCCCACCATGAAGCTCGCTGCGTGTGCGCTTTTTATTTCGGCATTGGCGGCCGCTTCTCCGGTCAACACCACAGACTCTACAGTCACCACCACTGTTTCGACCACCCAGACTTTCTACACGACTTTGTGGCAGAATTGCACGGCCGCCGTTCCTGCACTGGCTGCCAATTCTACCTGGACTTATTCCGGCGCAAATTCATCTACCTCCAGTATTCCCTCTGCTACAGCGCTCTCTCAGGCTTACTCCAGCACTTCTGAGGACACAACTGTATTCACCACGCTTTTTATTACCTTAACTGAATCCACTGCTCCTACTACTGCATCGACCTCAAGCGAGGAAATTCTCACCACCACGATCACCACAAATGAGGCCCGTGCAACCACCGGCACCTTATATGCAGGAGACGGAACCTGGTACTACACTGGTCTTGGTGCCTGTGGCTGGGTCAACACCGACCAGGACTACATTGTTGCTATTGGCCAGGGCTTGTTTGACCAGTACACGCCCGGCACAAACCCGAACGAGAACACCTTGTGTGGTAAGAAGATCCGTGCATATTATCAGGGTAAGTCTGTTGAGGTGACCGCGGTCGATCGGTGCGAGGGATGCAAGCCGTACGACATTGACTTTTCCCCTGCTGCATTTTCGCAGCTCGCTGACCAGCTGGTGGGCCGTATCAAGATCACGTGGGAATGGATCTGATGGTTTGGACATGCTACTTGGTTTTTTTTTTCTTCTTTTTAGCTATTTCTTGTGTTATTAGATACTTTCAAAGAGAACTGTATATTTTTCGCCTTATGAATAACGTTTTGAAGGGACCCTTCCAATTTTCTCTTACGATCTGACGAGGCCGGCCCAAAGCGGATATTCTGTCAACAAATCTTGTGCGTCGAGATGCGTCAAATTTCAGGTTTTGTTTACGCTTCCTTACTAAATAGGCCAAATTTTCGAGCATTTAATGCACCTCATTGAATAGGTCACAAAAGATGTCTGATACGACCATGGTGAATTGAAAAGGAATCTGATTTGTACGACTGGACACGCTTGGGCATTCTAGCTCTTTGGAGCATCCGGCTTGCGTAAACTTGTATCATCCAACTATCTTGATTTCAAATTATTTTATCTCTAGCTGACCGCAGGTAGCTCAGGAATTGGTCGGACTTGCATGATCCTTACCTGTTCTTCGTCAATCGTAGATGAAACCAAGTGGTATCCATTAAATTGATTGGACTATAGACTAACAGTATAAGATCCCTAGTGCC
Organism: Metschnikowia rubicola; assembly: GCA_030557065.1. Taxonomy (NCBI): domain Eukaryota; kingdom Fungi; phylum Ascomycota; class Pichiomycetes; order Serinales; family Metschnikowiaceae; genus Metschnikowia; species Metschnikowia rubicola. Next base: position 222,328 of record JAKTVE010002746.1, on the reverse strand, counting down.
TTTGTTTGGAATGGGGACTTTTTAAATCGAGATAAGCCTGCCTCGATAGCTTTCTGACAGTCTCCACAAATCTGAACTCTTTTTCCACGGGACTTAATCGCTCGTGTTGCCGAGTTATCGATCCGAGCAATTTCGCTAGATTTTCTTTCGACATCTCGGATGAAAGCTGTATACCACTCTCTTGTGTTTGAGCTGCTGCATGTGATACTGCAAAATTGTACGTTGTTTGCTGAGGTTGAAGGCTCGGACCATGACTGACGATGCGATCTTCCCAAGTCGTTTCCTCGTCTTGTGTATGGCTGTTGGAGTTTTCGAGAAGGTTCATCAATCTCCCATTCGCTTCGATAAGTTCTTCTTCGTCTTCAGCAGTGGTTTTGTTCTTCATGTACGTGGTCGATTGGGCTTCAACATCAAATGAAATATCATTCTCGCCTTCCACGCCTATTGAAGCTGCATTTGGCAGATTTTCAAGGCCTTCATCCGCACTTTGAATACAGTCAGAGAAACTTGAGGAATTTGTCTCTCTTGAACTTCTCACCGCCTGAATCATCTGCAGGTAACTGGTGTCCAGTATGGAAGATTCCTCACTGTTGCGGACGTCACCGAAATTGACGTGGGGGGACGACTGAGCCTTCCAGACCCTTTCAGCAAGATAAATATGTTTGCACAAAGAACCACTATTTCCGTAAGCTGGGCAAGTGCATATGTCTTTTTCGCCACCAGAAAGCACAAGGTGTACCAGATACTGCGTTCCGATGTTAGTGAAAGACTGAATTGCTATCTCCGTTTCACCGGAAAAGCTAACTTTTGCTTCAGCTTCTTCCGTTGAAAATTCCGATGCCTTTTGTTTGGCAAAAGTCTCTGCCTTGTCGTAAACCCTCTTCAGTAATCTTAAAGAAACCTTCTTTTTCTTCGCCTTGTATGACGGTATGACATCCCTGAATAGGTCACGAGTTAAAACATCCGGTCTTCGATCACAGCTTCTTCCTATGAATTTAAGCAGCTTCAATTGATTGTGGTAGGACGCTATGATATTGTTGGTGTTCTCGCCTCGCACGTACTTCGGATCAAACCCCTTAATTATCAATGCCTTCCTGGTGAACCATTGTTTGTCCACGTATGCAACAAATTCGGTATGAGCTTCGTACTTTTTCAAAAAATCAGCGATTCTCTGGTGGCCATCCGATTCGGTTTTACTCGATAGAACCTCTTTGAAGTCGCTTAAAATCTTCAGTGTGAGGTCTTTCTCAAAGGCACGTAGTTTTATTTTTTTGGGAATTTTCATTCCAAGTGCGTTGAGAACATGAAACTGGCAATACATTATTGGGAACTCGGGTCCCCACGCCGCCTTTAAAGCGCCAGTCTCAGCTTCATCACAATCTATGACTGCTTGCGCTGGTGTGATCCCACTGAACGATTAAATTTTTCGCAAAAAATCAGCGATCACCGGCGCTTGGCCAGAGTTACTTACCATGAAAGCCACTGGCGCCCCAGAACCAGCCGTTTGATTCTCAACGAGAATGGTAGATGAATAAGCGTTCTCGCTCTTCTCGAGTCCGTAGCATGTTTTATGAGTTGAATCGAGATGAATAATTCTCGAGTTACGGCTGAACATTTCTTTCTGCCAAACAGACATGAAACAAAATGACCAGACTTTTTTGCCCCCCCCCTCCGCATTTTTTAATTCCTAAGAAGGGTGACTTTCATCTAGGGACTTGAGCATCGTTGTATATTCGGCAAAGCCACCGGATGACTGAATATCGTGGGCCAAACATCCGAAACCAGCAGCGATTGGTATGCATTTAGTGGACTGACTCAGACTCTCTTTTATGATATAGTCCACATTTCTTTTTGTGATTTTCAAAAGCTCACATAATTCCACGTGATCACTTGTCAAATGGTCAGTTTGCAATCGCTGAATTTGATTCCAGGTGACCCCATGATACAAAACCGCGAATCTTAGCAAATTTCTTGCGTTCGTCGACAAAGGTTCACTGCTATATTGTTCTGGGTCATTGATATCGTGACCTTCGTGTTTCCAAGACCATGTAACTTTGACTTTCTTATCCCCATGTTTGTCTACGTCGAGTTTATTTTCTGGCGTGTGCTCGTAGCCATGAGAAAATTGAATCGTGAACCTGGCTTGCTTGGCGTGCAGACACAAGTAAACATCCAGTCCAGCCAGGCTTAGCCGCAATCGTTTACGATTTGGATTTTCTGGAACCGTATGTTTTTTCAAAATCTCCTCCCGTCGATAAAAATACTCGATGTCATATTTCTTCATGCAGGCCGATAAGTCTACTACCGTCATTTCGAGAATCTCTCGGTCATGCCTAAATTTTGGGTTTGCATCCTTGAAGTTGAACGGCTCACAAAGTTTTCTTAATACTATTTTTGCAAAGTTGCCTTGAAAATGTTAGTTTTTTTCGATTTTAAAAGGTCATGGCTAAGGCATTGGGGACATACGAAGCATTTTATTGCGGAATTTTTGCAGAAACAGCAATTGAAAACAGGGTTTTCCAGCTCTTAGATTTTTCAAGCAATTTTGACGAAATTTATGGGTGCTTTGTTTATTTGTTTGGATTAATTGTGGGGGTGGCCGCAAATCCTTCCTGCACACGTATGTATGCATACGCGTGTACATGCAGTATTCTCGTTTGCATATAATATTTTGTACAGGATGAGAATTTGTTGTGCGTATAATTATGAGATGCATACATCACGTTTCTTTTTTGAGAATATGGCGAGATGTCTATCTATCTATTATCCTCACTCTCTGATTGGCTTACGTAGTTGTGAAGCTCATTCTCTTATCTTTATAAATAGTGTTCCGCTAGCAAGTAAAACATCTATGCTAACAGAACACAGAACACAAGAACCTTCTTGATAACTCTGATACAACTTCACCTACTATCCTCATACTATGTCTGATAGTTCTGACTCATCTGAGTCATTTCCTCCTTCCTCCAAAACTACGGTTGAACGCTTCCGCCAGTTTAGCTTCCAGTCGCAGGCACACCCTGTGAGTTCCTTCGTGGACTACCCAGGTAAGCTCGACGCTGCGCGAATCGCACCACTACAGAATTTCATTTCGCGCTAAACCGGCGGGATGATCAGGTAGGTTCGTTTTGAAGCAATGGGGAACAACGGGGTAGTCTTCTGAGGTGTTGATGCCCATGGCTCTATGATATAAAGCTATGAGCATAGTGTACTTCTTCGAATCTGCGTTTTATAATTATGTGAAAATTGTTAATTTGCTCGTGTGGTACTGGATATCAAATGTATCAAGCAAAATAGAAAAAGAAAAAAAGAGGTACCAAGGAGAGATGCACCATCTGTTTTCAGGCAGACTCAACCCAGTGCAGTATAAGACAAAGCATTTGGCAGCGCGTATCAGAATTATCTATCGGCCAACTGGCTCTTATCCCGCAAATCAATTCCTATCTTTTCACCTCCTTATAGACGGACTCGATTATATTGTTCATGATTAATTACATAATATGGGCTCTCGTCAGTGTGGAACTGAGATATTCTTCCGTAAGTCTAATTCATAGTATGAGCATCCGGGCAATCGCATAATCAGACCACAATCTTTTCCGAAAACAAGAGTCATCCCGCTAAGTCACAGAAATAAGTTGAGCAAGTTTCAAGTCAGCGGTTGGAAACCTCATGTTGCCGGTCATTCACGAGAAATACACGGACTTACAAACTAGGTTCAAATATTGCTCATCAATCAGCCATGCTAAGGTTTCTGACGCCCGTGACCCCGCATGCAGCATTAGTCTTTTTTAGTTGCGTGACTTAGATCAGGAATTTTATGTATGAGAGCACAAAATAATACCGAAAACGGTGCATGGTGTGTATCTGGACATTCAATTAGGTCGCTTGGGCAGAAGCGTATATGTCCGTCCACGCGGCCAAGCATCTAATTTGCTCACGCTATGCCGATTGGCCGTAATCTTACGATATGATTTTTTGGTCCACATATGAATACATATATATACTCGTGGGCGAAACCCATACTTTAGTGAGCCATATAATTTTATACAAACTAAAGAAAGAAAGAAAAGAAAAGGGAATCAATGGAATTACTGATGCTGTTATATTCTTCGAAGATGCACGTTGCAGCCATTGCGATAATTACGTTCGCGGCATTTGCAGCCGCGCTTCCTGGAGTGAAAATGGAAACTCGACTTGTGGAATACTTTACCACCCTTGCTTATTACACAACAGTGCCCATTTACTATGCCGATCCCTCCAGCACTTACACTTCTGCTGTTTCTAGCTTGGAAACTAAAACATTTCATGTCGTGTACACAGAGGAAGTCCTTGTGTCGTCCAGCGATGAATTGCCTTCGGATTTGAGCACCTCAACTTATGCGACACCAATACTGCTGGATGTAAGTGAACTGATGTTTTCTGAAATTGGGGAAGTTGATTATTCTTCCGGAGCATCATTTGAGCCAATTTCATCCGTTTCCATCGAATTTGACCTGGTTTTAGTGTCTTCTGAATACAACGATCAATCTACCGAAATAGCATCGAGTGTTTTCGCGGCTGTTAGTTCTAGTGCTAGCAATAGCATTATGACATCTGAATCAGCGGAGCCTGACTTTGATCTGTCGTTTGACAATGGACCGGTTTCCATCTTTGATGGACCTCTTACGACCGCGGAGCCATCCTCTGAAGCCTACTTGACTGTTGCACAGGAAAGTGGAGTTCCAGGGGCAGAGATTTTCCCGGAACCTACTGAAATCCCAGATCTGAGCCAAAGTACCACATACTCGGACGTGGATGAGCTGAGGAGCCACTCTGAAGCACCGGAAATCTCGCTTGGTAGTACGCTTCTGGAAAGCCTCACCTCATGGGTTTCTGAGGCTACAGAGGAGCCCGGAATGGAGACGCCCGAAGCACTGGAAAGTTACTCTTCCTGGTTATACTCAACAACCTTTACAGACAGCATTCCTTCTCAGTTTCTTTGGTATCTTGAGGACCCAGAAGGCGCTTACCAAAAGACGCAAGAAGAGTTTCCCATGTTTTCGGAAACCTGGGCCAG
>JAKTVE010002746.1:179778-212885 GCA_030557065.1 Metschnikowia rubicola | reverse complement strand
TTGTTACTGTTACGCACACTCTTGCGCCCGAGCAGCCACCATATGTGCCACCCGAGAACCCGTTCCGCGGTGATGCTACATTCTTTTACCCCGATATGGGCGCCTGTGGCTGGGTCAATTCGGGAAACGATCTTGTTGCCGCCGTGAACAAAGATCTTTTTGACAAGTATGCTCAAGGCAGTAGTTCGCAGCAAAACCCACTTTGTGGCATGAAAGTGAACGCCCACTATGGTGAACGGTCCGTGGCGGTGAGTGTGGTAGACACGTTGGGCGCAGGAAATGTGAACGATTTGGGTCTTTCTCCCGTGGCGTTCGCGCAACTTGCCGATAAAAGAAAGAAGAAAATCAAAGTCACCTGGGACTTGGAGTGAGTCAAGGCCTGCTGATGATACTGTTTTCCGGGTGAGCTATAGAATGCTAAAAGGTCCCGTGGTCAGTACATGTGATGTACCATGCAGATTTTGATTATAGTTTGTAATTACTGTTTAAGCTCCCCACTCATTGAATTTCATGTCATCTTAGAATTTCCTGATGATCAGAAGCCTTAGCTTTGTCATAAGTTGATGTCAAGTAGGTAGATTGAACTCGAAAACTGCCACATCGAAGAGTGGAGCCATTGCGTGAACTAGATCAGTATTTCGAATCAAATCCTAATCCTTTGCATTTTATTGGCCGGCTACTCGGCACATCTCAAGAATATTTAAACTTTATGTGTGTAAACTATATTCTCCACACGTATCCATTCTTACCTCTCAACACTTGGAGGGTTTTTTTAGCTTGTACAAGTTGGATATCAAACGCAAGTCGCAAGCTCGAAGGAATGTTTGGCCTTGACTGTATTATCTCCTCCCACTCGTTCAATTTCCCATACAGGTTTTCGATGTCAGAGTCATAATGTTTGAGTCCAGGATTTGGTGCGCCATGCAGATCAAATAGAGTTGTAAGCTTGAGATTGAGTCTTATCAAGCGATTGATGATTCTTTGTGGCTGATTATTGGAAAGAAGATAAAAATGCAACAAAATAGATGACTCTTTCATGTATCGAACTAGGTTTGTTGCATAAGTGACTTGATTAGTCAATGCCTTCATACGAGGTGCTTCACGCCGCACAGACTGACGAATGTCCTCTAATGTGTCCCAAAGCCGGTTTTCTATCAATTCGAAGCCAATACTGTTAAACTGGTTTCCATGAACAAACAGCTTAGTGTACTCGATTAAGTGATCTAGGCGGTCCGTGATCAACTGGGTCGCCGTCGGCTGAAGTGCTTCCTTTCGCTTGGTGAGCGCCTCATTCTCGGCATGAGCACTCAAATATGTTTTGGGATATGTTTTGTTGGTCCTGAGTCCAGCGACCAGCAGTAATCGTAAGACTGCAACTAGAACTAAGTTGAACTTTTTCATGGTAAACTTGGACTATATTGCATTTGCCGAAGTCACTGCCCTCAGTCGGATGCGAATATTTGAGTTGTGCTGGTTCGAGAAATACCGAGAGATTTGTCGGCTATGCCGCATCACGAATGAGACGCTTGACTATTCCAATCGTGGTTGAGGCTTTGGGGGAAACAAATCCAGACTGTATCGATCAATTGCTGGAGTGCTTTAGATGTTTTTTAACTCCACATACTTTGGCTGGGGCTGGTCTACACGAACCACTGAATATTGCATGTTATACACAAGAATAAGATTGTTTTCGCTAAACACATGTATATTCGTGGGTAAAAAACTTGAAACAGAAAAAATTCAATTGTTTTGAAGGGTTGCGTCCGTCTGAAAGAACAAAGCCGGGGTGTTTCTGGGCATGAAACTCGCAATATGAGGCTATTTTCTTGACACATAGAATTCATCAGCAAAGCCGAAATCGATTGAAATTCTCCGGCCGTACCTTCTTAGACAGCACACAGACTCAAAACCTCTTTGGGTAGGCAAACAGAATTCTTTTTTTGAAAACTTGATGAAGCTGTTATTGATAGCTTATATGCAGACCATCATAATTATCGGTACATTTTTGCCAAAGCCACTCAGTAGCGATGACTTTATAACTGTTTCACTCGGGACGAACCTGTTTGTTTGTATGTGTATTCACAAATTGCCCGTGAATAAAAACGAATGTGATCACTTTCTTTGTTATGTGATCCTAGCTTTGCACGAACAATTTATCTGGTAGTAAATAAGTACATAGTATAAATACCGAAAACACCGCATTTTCCTGGCTCAAGCGTGATTTGATCTTTTGAGTGTTGACTAAAAAGTATGAAAAAAGCATATTCGTAATCATTCTTCCTTCCACTACCGATCCTTGGCGTTGATCACTTCCCCTCCCGTCGAACAAATAAAAAAAAAAATGGATGTGCATACAACAGAGGAGCCCTCAACTTAAGCTTGCCTGGCATGGCACGTGACACTCTCACCAGCGGCTCCCCAGACAGGCTGCGGCTTTCCTGCAGTACCATGGACTTGATCACGAAAGATTGTTAGCAACATCTAACCTGCGCCCGAAATGGACTCCGATGAAGACTTCACGGCCCCTGCGTCTGGCGGTGAGCTGCGCGAGGTCCTGTTGCTGCCTGAGCCTCAAGGCATGGCGAAACGCACCCGGCTGCGGAATCCTGATGCAGACAAAAATCAGGGATATGCCTGGGAAGACCAGTACCAGCGAACATGGGATATTGTAAAGGAGGACGGCGAGGGTCATTCGCTCGAGCTGTTGGTGCAGCAGATGATCGAAGCACGTAAAAAGAAAATCATGAAAAACCCGCAAACGCCGTTTCAGCGTGGTATTATTCGAACACTAGTGGTGGTGCTAGATGGCCTGCTGGCGATGCTTGAAAAGGACCTCCGGCCGACGCGCTTTAGTTGTACATTGAATTACCTACAAGAATTCATTGTTGAGTTTTTCGACCAGAACCCTATCTCGCAATTAGGTGTCGTTATGATGCGAAATGGCGTGGCACAGGTTGTTTCTGAGGTCAGTGGCCTGCCGCAACATCACGTGGACAAAATCCGGGCGCTAAAGGCAAGACAGCATAACCGGTTTGAGCCTAAAGGTGACCCTTCGCTACAGAATGCTTTGGAATTGGCACGACTGCTTCTAAACCTGAACTTCGGTCCTGCAGCGGCCGCCCAGAAAAACTCAAAGGAAATATTGCTTATTTTCGGTGCCTTATTCACGTCCGACCCGGGCGACATCCATCAGACAATCAACACGCTTGTGAAGGAGGAAGTTAAAGTGAAGGTGATTGGTCTTCTGGCGCAAGTGGCGATTTGCCAAGAATTGGTTCAGAAAACAAACTTCGGCGCCCATCTGCGCACAGACACGCAGTTCTACGGCGTGATCATGAACGAGGCGCACTTCAAGGAGTTGCTCATGGACTGTGTAGAGCCGCTTGCAGTCACGAAAAAACAAGAACCCGTTGAATCAGAGGGCGTGCCGCTAATCAGAATGGGGTTCCCGCTGAGATACCTGGGCCTGATGCAAGCCAACTTCCCGCATTTGTGCGCATGCCACCCTACTCTAGAGTCGACCGAGCTGAAGGAAAATGTCGTTGTTACACAGACTCCAAGCGCCGTCTCGGACGTGGGCTACACGTGTCCACAGTGCCGCTCGAGGGTGTGCAGCCTTCCCACCGTGTGTCCTGTGTGTGGGCTCATGTTGATCTTATCGACTCATTTGGCCCGCTCATACCATCACTTGGTTCCTCTAGCCGAATACAAGGACGTGCCTGTCTCGCTGAGCTATGATAGCACACATTGCTATGGCTGCCTATTAATGTTCCCAGATGGTTCCACCGAAACGGCCACCAGCTCACGATACCGCTGTGGGAAATGCAGCCACGATTTTTGCATAGATTGCGATGTGTTTGTACACGAGTCTCTTCACAACTGCCCGGGTTGCGAAAACAATGTATATTAGGATGGTGTGATGAAAAACGAGGATATAGCAGATACGGTGACTGCACTTCATATAAAGTAAAGGTTGATGCTATAGCGTCGTCATACAAGAATCATTTACACACTTAAGCTCATATCGTCACTAAGGCTTGGTTATGTCCCCAAGACACTTCATTTACACGATTGAAGGACAGCCCGTTAGAGGAACTATTGTTAAATGAAGCAAATAGCAGTACATTCATTAAATTATCAAACGTTACTTGTTTCCCCAAGCAGAAGAACCACCGCTTTTCTTCCAGCCCGAGCTCTCACCTGTGTTGTTTCCCCATGCAGAGGACGCACCTCCTGAATTCAGACCCCACGAAGAGTTCCCACCGGTTTGATTACCCCATGCGGAGGTTCGCCCGGACTTACCCCAGGCCGAACTGCCGCCCTTGTTCCCTCCCCAGGCTGAGCCACCTCCGCTTTTCTGATTCGATCCCCAAGTTGAGTTGCCACCAGTATTGTTATTTGAGCCCCACGCCGAGCTGCCACCAGGATTCTGATTGGAGCCCCAGGTGGAGTTGCCTCCAGCACTTGTTGCATTTCCGCCCCAAGCTGATCCGCCCCCGAATCCCCACGATGAAGCTCCGCCGCCGCTTCCTGAGCCCCAGGTGGAAGCACCACCGCCAGAGCCCCATGCAGAAGCGTTGCCGCCAGAGCCCCATGCAGATGCATTTCCGGCACTCGCCGACGGAGTCTTGCCACCCCAACTGGATGCAGCCCCGCCACTATTGACAGATGGTGTAGCACCGCCCCATGCCGATCTAGCGCCAGAGGAGAAAGCAGGTGCCAGCGCAAGTGCTGGACCTGGGCGAGTACCACCATTATCAGCAGCACCAATAAAGCGCAAATACGGGATACTTTCACCGCGAATGAGAACACTCAATTTTGTCTTGTTGACTTTGACCTTCTTGGACTTCGTGTGCAACTCTATTCTCGCGTCAACGTCATCAGTCTCCACGACCTTACCCATGAGACCTTTGTGATTTCCGCCATTGATGACGACGTCTTTGTAGATTAATTTGTCACGACCGCCAGCGCGCATCTTCGATCCTGGGGCTGCCATTGGTGCGAGTTTCAAGTTGGGGTTCATGCGGCTCAAGTCGGGCCCTAGCGACTTCGACACCATGGAGTTCTTTTGTGAGACAGTGTTGACATTGAGAGCATTGGTGACAAAAATACCCAAATTCTCGTTGAGTTCGTGCGACTCAATAAACAAGATGTTTTTGTGGATATGCAAAATGGTCCCCTCTTTCTTCTTGTCACCGCCAATTTCCTTGACTGAGTCACCAACGTTTATAGTGATACCGTTTTTGTCCGTGGCAACCTGTTCTCTCCTACTCAATTTGAGCTTGGCTGCAATACCCGTAGGTTTCACGTCGACTATACGTCCATCTGACGTGAGAATTCCATAGAAGCCGGTCTCAGCCTTTACAATGACACCAAAAGTGGAGGCGTTAAGCTGCACCAAGTCCTTAATTTCGTACTTGCTGTTGACCATATCAACACTTGTCGACGAATCGGTGGCCTTGATCAAGTAATTGGCAAAAACACGCACATCCTCTTTTGTCTGGTCACTCAACAACACTACGGACTCGCCGTCAATCTTGATGACTAAACCGGTTTGATCCGTGTGCTTGCCCCCCACGACTTTGACATGATCACCTAGCGAGAATACTTTGCGTAAGTCGCTGGCAGTCACCGTCAACTCCTGGTTGACTAACTGCCTATCGCCCGCATCAGTAACAATAATAGTAACTTCATTAAGCGAAACGCCCGTGACTCTTCCGACGGTCTTAGCCTGTTCACCACGACGGATCTCGACATTGTCGCCGGGCTGGAACGCGCTCGATCGATTGCCATCCAGCGACTTGCTGTTTTTCAATGACGCAGCAACAACGGCAAGGTCCAAGCCGTCTTCTTCGGTGGCTCCTGTCTGGAAACGGTCCAACTCCTCCAAGCTTGGATGGACATCCTTCGTCTGGATGAACTGCAACTTGAAATCCTTGAAAAGAAAACCCTCAATGAACTCCTCGCCCCTGTATACGTACGCACGAGGACCTCTACCCGGCTGCAAGTAGTCTGCGTCATAGGTACGGGCCTCTAGTTCGTTGAATAGACGCGGGATAGGTCTGACTTTCAGTTTTATACGTTTGCCTTCAGGTGTGAATTCATCGTTCTTGCCGTAGTCCAACCGCGGTACCAACTTGCATCTCACCTCGAGACCGTTCTCAGACAAGTTATCAACGATGGCCAAGTCACCCTTATATTTTCCCCTAGTGATACGCACATAGATACCAGGCACGATCTCGACATCGGAGGACTTGACCTGCTTAAGCAAGTCAGGATACTCGCTCACGGGCACGATAATACGCTGGTTTGCGTACACGTTCACCATACCGTCCAACGCACGCTGGATAGCTTCTGGCTTCTTCGCCTCGATGTAAATGTAGCCTTTGAACGCATCACGCTGAAACACCAGCAAGAGCTCAAGCGGACGGCCCAGGCGCGCTAATGTACGCTTTTTCTCGTATAGCTTGCGCACCAATTCCTTTTCGCGGCCGGGTGTGCAGCGGATGGCGAAAATCGCCGGGTCGTTGATCGAGGGCATGAGAAGCTTTTGCGACACAGTTCCACTCGCCGCGGTGTCTCCTCGGTACACAGTATGGGTTTTCCGGTACCGTTGCTTCAACGTCTCGGCCAACTCCTCGGCATCCTGATCCTCAGCCTTCTGTCGGCGTTGGTCATATTCACGGTGAAGGCGGTCGTCAGTGGCATCTGGTAAAGCTGTGTCCTTCTCCACGTGATCATCCAGGATAAACTGCTCACGCAAGAGTTCTGCCTCCTCGTCATCCTCGTCCAATTCGTCCTCCTCCTCGTCATCCACCTCGGCCTCGATATCAAGAAACTGATTGGCTCTTCTACGCTTGGCTTTCCGCGAGACGCCAACGTCGTCATCATCTTCCTCCTCATCTTCTTCATCGTCTTCTTCTTCCTCGTCAATCTCCTCGTTTCCGGTCGGTTCAGTGTTGCTCTCAGTGATTCCGCTCGCAGACTCTAACCCGTCATCGTTTTCGCCACTTTCACCGTTTTTTCCAGCAATCTCGGCATCCTCGTCACTGCTGGCGGCCAGGTCTAGCCTCAGATGAGTTTCTGTCTTGATATCGAGCCTGGCGGCAGAGTTGTTGCTGCTCTCTTCATCCTCAGAGCGAGGGCGCTTAACGCCGGCAGTTGGAGCCGGTTCGCTCGGCGAAGACATCTTGAATCCAAGTTTGTTCTTATATGGGAACTATGCGCAGACTTTCAGGTATGTATGCACTAAGATATGGCAAAGATTGCGCTGATTTTTGTTGCTTTCAGGTCGTCCAGTGATTGAAACTTAACGTCAGTGAAAGTTTTGGTGCAGTGTGCGCGGTCGTGCGCCACCCGATTATGAGGGACTCGAAATCCTCCGTTTGCAAGAATTAGTTTTTAGTTAAAATTGCGTCCAAGTAAAAGACTAAGCTGGGTGAGCTCTGAGATGTACTCAAAAATTAATGCCACTACACCTCTTGCTAATTATGTGTACTTTTGGAAGTTGAAATTATTGCAGCGAAAAAGCTAGTGCCTCACTGCCTGGGTCACGCCTGGTGCGCGAAGGAGACAGGCCACTGGCCCCCATACATCCCTTAAGCCCTTGGGCAAACTCGAATAAGTAGCTTTCAGTACGGGCTATTTTTGAGATACACGTTTTATGTACAGACTATGAATGAACCCAAAAAATTCATCCTCATCCGGATCGTTTGGTGTGTATTTAACCCGTTTGAAGCATCCCTTCTCACACATTATGTCTGACAGCGCCTCGGCGCATTCTACAAGTAACAAAATAGTACGATGATTCTGCCGAGCGTTTCCAGACTAATTTCTAGACTGTCTTCGAATACTTCAAAAGGCTCACCGGGAAACTGAATGTTTTGGACAAATTGCATTTTTTTTGTCTAGAACAGTTTTCTCTCACTACTAATCTCGGTGAAGGCTAAAACTTTTCACTCTTCTCTGTCAGTACAGCATGGGCTGCTTATCAGTACTACACCTCTGGAGCAAAAACTGAAATAAGTTCCAGCTGTGTTCTTTCACAACCCAAAATTAGATGTCAGAAACTTCATTTCACATAGCTTTCGAAAAGCATATTCATGTACTCGAAAGGCCGACCTGATCGTGAAGACCGGGGAATCATAAGGACATTTTATCAAATTGAATAGTCTTTTTCATGCAGAACTCGGTCCCTCCTATTCATGAATTGATGAGTTTTACCCCGCTTTCCACATGCCTCTCGTTCACTTTACAAAATCACGAGTAAGATTGTAACATGTTAGTTCCTGAGGTATAAAGTATCTTTACAGATCGAAACATATCGCCAGGCGAGCCGGTCAAGTCAATTTCCTTAAAAAAAATTACATGAATTAAATGAAATGAGTAGTATTTTCGAATTCTGGGTTTTTTTTGCCCTCGCGCACACGCACACGCAGCAAAAAAACTGCTCTGCGTGAGAAACACTTTTTTTAGGTATGCTCGTGTAAAACAATCTAAGCTTTGCAGAAGTGCGTTCGGCTTGATTTCTTGTCATGTGACCTTGACTCTTCACGTATCTTTTCTTCTATAGTTCAAGACTCGACCAGTCCAGTATTAGTACTGACCGCAGATCACCCACAAACCATGGTCCTACGGTATCTTGTTCCGATCCTCCTCCTACTAAAACACTGCACGGCATTTCCTCAAATATCCCCTGAAACTGGCTATAGCAAGTTCAACTGCACAAGCCTACAACCCGTTGACTTTGAAGACGAGGCTGCGGTGTACATTTGTCTTGAGTCCAAATCCATGGTTATCCATGCCGAGAAGCTAGCGCTACCGAATAGTAAGCTAGGAATCCCTCCTGACCAGACTTGGATCCAGCTTCACTACGGCGACATAACGTCTAAGTTGCGTCATTCGAGACCCCTAACGCTGTGCGTGCTGTCTGAGAAGGGCGACGGTGCAGTGAAAACGCTACTATCGCTCGATTCTCTCTACATTAGTGCCCTGGCAGGCATAACATTCGGCGTCTTCGGCATCCAGTGGTTCCGGTCGTCTATGACACTTAACTCAGGTGTCATGGCTTCTGTGGATCGACAGGTCGAGTATGCATGCAACGCTCGACCGGGTGAGCGGGTACAGCTCTTGCTGATGTTGACCGACTACACATTGCTGGGGTGGAAAATACGGCCCATTGTTGTGGACGAAAACAACGTTCATTTCGAGGAATGGCTGAATATCCCAGACTTCGTGTACACAGACGATGTCGAGCAGGTCACGTGTGTCACCGTGCCGAAACACCTCACCTGTGACAATATATAAACATGGAAAGACAGGTATATATGGCCCGAGCACGGCTGTGCATGGTGCACGGGTGTTGGGAAAACAAAAAAGTCATCTCAACAATGCCATCCCACGTGCAAACTAAAGATAAACATATTAGCATAACATGTCGCCCACGATCCAGAGCCTTGCCACCGAGTTGAGAAGCGAGTTGAAGCAGTTCCCAAACTTCCCGCAGGAAGGAATCTTGTTTGAAGATTTCTTGCCGATTTTCGCCAAGCCAGACTCGTTCAGGAAGCTTGTGAAGGCGTTTGAGATGCACTTGCAAGGTCAGGAAATCGACTACATTGTGGGTTTAGAGAGCAGAGGCTTTCTCTTTGGCCCTGCCTTGGCGTTGGCGTTGAATGCGGGCTTTATTCCAATCAGAAAACCAGGAAAGTTGCCTGGCCCAGTGTTGAGTGCTGAATTCGTCAAGGAATACGGGACCGACAAGTTTGAACTCCAGGAAGGTGTCATTCCGAAAAACGCCAAAGTCATTGTTGTTGACGACATCTTGGCTACGGGTGGCAGCGCGAGCGCCGCGGGTGAATTGATCAAGAAAACCGGTGCTAAGACCGTGGAGTACCTTTTCGTGATGGAATTGGACTTCTTGAAGGGCAGAGATAAACTCGACGCGCCTGTTTTCACGTTGTTGAGCGGCCAGAGCGAGAAGTTGGGTAACTAAGCTGGTGTCGTATCAAATTGTGGATTTATACGTGCATATGAATTATAGAAATATTAGAAATATCCGGAATTGTTGGATTTTGTTACAAAATTTGTGGCAGTCGGAGAGATCTGGCTGACACGAATGCATACATGATTGCTGTGGAAGTGTGAACTCGCTAGGATCTGCAAGTAGCCCTGCTTAGCACGCAAAAATTGAACTTCTCGTTCGGTGCAATTTGCCTTCTCTATCTGAAATGTGGTTGTAATAACTGCCGAAGCAATTCATCAGCCAGCGTGTCTTTATTCCCATATAGAAATGACGGTCAAAGAGCGGCATCTAGAGCCTCGTTTTTCTCGTGTTCATGACAATAAGCTGAAGAACAAGTTCTTGAACATGTACACTATAACGCACTTTCCCCAAAATAGGCGCCCGTGAACTATATAGCAGCCGCTTAAACGGTTCATAAGAATGACAAACTTGATCAATCACGGATCAGCGCTGTAGCAAAGAAACAGGCATAATTGTTTGTGGTCTGCACTGTTTATAGTTAATTTTGATGGTACTTGAGAATATGACTCCAGATTGCATTGAAACGTCACAAGTTTGCGGACGAGACACATACTTCCGGCGGAATTAATGATATTTGTGGTTCGATTTTAGTGCCAGCAACAGGAAAATTAACTTTTGAACACGAGAAAGGCGGTTTCGCCAATGTAGAAGTACGCAAAGTAGCCTTGCTCATGGGTCACGTGCGAGCCAAACGACTTGCCCACAACCACATGCCAAGAAGCCCCATAAAGCAAATCCAATTCTTTCTTTAGGTACGTGGCCACATCACGCTCTATACGATAAGCGCCAAGGGCCTCAGCAGCCAATTCTAACACGCGTACCTGCATTTCTTCAGCTAGGTCAGATGATTTCAAGATCGCTAATAGTTAGCACAAAAATTGTAAATGTCTAGATGGACTTGGTTGGTTTATACAATTGCAGGCCTTTCACTTTGACGGCAAATACATACGCGTTGGGTCCCCGGTTGGGATTGAGACAGACATGTTTAGGGTGCAATGTATGTGTATATGTATCAGGTGGAAATATATTATCATGATTCAGCACGTAGCCATGGCAGGTGTGTGCACGTTGGGTGCAGGTCCAGAGGACGAGGCTCAATTAGACAAATTCAGCTATGATAATAAATTGAATTGGGGGAAAGGGAAAAAAATAGCGTTTGGGTCGAAGACTTGTGAATAAAAAAGATCGAGTGGTTGTTTATAGAAATAAAACTTTGGCGAACAAAAAACAGTTCTTAGTATGTTTTCTTAATGTCGTGCGCCAAATGGCTGCTATAAGTCGAGCAGGACTGGATTTCGTCTCTGGATCTCTCTATTTTGATTTCTTATTTTTTTATTCGTTATTTAGCTTAATACACTTTTTGTAAAGGTCACTTAAGAGCCTCTTATTTAATTTTTTTGAACTTATGACATGCTACTGAATAATTTGTATGCAATTGATCCATTGTTTTCCTTTTTCAATCCTTGATACGCTCAAAACTGGATCTACTCAACAAAACTGGAAACTGAGAAAAAATGAGGTGTGGATAAAATTGAACTTTCACAAGCAACCATACTGCTAGGGCCAGAAATATGTAAAATACATAAAATATAAAAAAAATTATCTCAAGGTTTAGTCTTTTGGAATATATTTCGCCAACATGTCAAGCGTCACCTCGGCGAGGCCAATGTGCTCTTCAAACATGGCTTGCATTTCAGAGGTCACGCTTTCCATGCCGCGGAAGTGCATGTCCCAGTAATAGACGCTGCGCAAGTATGTGCGCACTTGTTCTGCATACTTTGGGATGCTTGCGTCTGGGGCGCCGCGAGAGTTGAATAACATCAACACTTTCACATTTAGCTCGATTGCGTTGTACACTAACATATGGCCAGGCGAATCTGGCTTGTAGTACTTACGAAGTTTCACACAGGAGTCTCGCATCACAACTAGCATGCGATTGGCAAACGTGAGCTGTTGCAATACGGCCCCCACATGGCGAGCGTCATCTTCGGCCAAGTAGTCTATATCCAAAAGTTCTTTTTCCAAGTCCGGCAAGCTTTTTCCAAAACGCTCGATGCTAAATTCTGGGCTGATGAATCCTTTCAATCTGACAACGTACCAGTCCAAAAGATCTTGTGATTCTTCAGCTCTCACCTCATAACTACCAGCATCGAAATCGAAATTATGCATAAACTTTCTCATGATTGGCTTCTGTTGTTCTGGCCGAATCAATTCTGCTGGTTTATCGTCCATAATCTGCGCAAAAAGGGCCAGGTCGCTACCCTTGACGAAGACTTTTGATGTCCCTGCAAGCAAGACCATCTGCAGGATAAACAGTGTTATCATTTTCATCTTTATAACGTGGCTGTATGTTTTTCTTTGAGAAGGCCCAAAGAAAAAAGGAAACGGGAGAAGTAGAAATTTGAATTGAGGCTCATGTTATTATATATATTTGGACGAGTCCTTGAAAGCGTTCAACGCAGAATGAGGCCAAGTTTGTGTGCGATTGTTGATCACACTTTCCATGTGCATTGTACTGTCACTTGCTTAAGCCTGGCATTGTTATTCAAAACATAACAGCTTGAGTGTTGAATCAGAATGATTGTATGATTCAGGATCGGGTTCATGTCAAAGTCAACATTTGGTCAGATTCACCAGGGAAGGCAGATAGTGGAACTCACGCAATATATTGCGCTACCAGAATTCACACCCATCTAAACACCATCGTGCATCTTGAGTGGCTGATGTGAAAGATACTCTGGATATAGTTTTGCTTTGTTTCGGGCTCAAGTACCCAGCCTATTATTTCGCAGAACGCATTTTCTGATTCTGTTGCATTCCATGAACGTCTCATATAGAGTCATGGTCCACAATTGAATTACCGGGAGCAAATCAGATGGATCCAATAAAAAAAATAAGCTGAAACAGAAGGTGAATGTAAAATAAACACAAAAAAAATTGATCAAAAGCATCTTTTCTGCATCCACTTGATGAGCCATACTCAAGTCTTCGAAACCGAGTGACCATCCTTGCGGCATGCGTGATCACTTAGCGTTTTTCTCAATCTCCACATTGCTGTTTCTTAAGCCCATGAGAGTGCGTAAGGCTCTTCAAGGTGGCCCTCCATCACGCGAAGTGTATACTTGGCTCTGTGGTATTGTTCCTCAAACATTAAACTGACACCGTATGGGACACGTGGCACCTGGTAGAACAAATCCGCCCACAGGAACGCTGCACGGCTGCAAATCGCAATCTGCGTGACATAGTCATCCTTCTGCGGGTCTGGATTCTCGTGCGAGTCATGTAGCGCCAAAAGCCACACGTTGAGCTGCACCAAGCTGCGCACTATCCGCTGCGCCGTGTTCTGTGCGTCAAAGAATTTCAAATATCCTATGGCATTCTTCATGGTTTGAAATAAGTGACTGGCAAATCGAAGCTGACCAAGTCTTCGGGGTCTCAAATTGTCGGCATTTCGCGCAATTTCTGCAAATTGCGCATCAAATTCACCAATTCTTGACTCGAAGTTTGCCGCGTCAATTCCTTCTTCATGCACGTAAAGTTTTAGTTGTGCCACAAACCATTCCACTTCATCTTCAAGGTCTTGAGTCAAATTACCGGATGTCTGGGTGGGTTTGCTCCCTAGAGTCCATTCTACCTCCTGTTCCGGTTTATGAGTAAGAGGTGGTGCCCTATGGCCAAAACCGGGCTTGCTGGTCTGAACGCTGATGGTGACGACTGTCGAAATAGTCCAAAAAAATGCACTAACTTTCATATTGCAGACCTCTTGCAGTAGAAAATTATCTCACCGGTCAAATATATCCCATTTTGTAGTGAGCCTGAATCAATGAAACAGGTTCAACCTTGATGATGAGAACCCTTCTGAAAAGGGCACACCAGTTCAAGTTCATGACGTGAATTCCAGCATTCGCTTTGTGGATTCTTTATTTGCCAAGAAATGAACAGTTCAAGTTCTTTGAACAGATTGTGGTGTAAACCTGCGTATTTGACGAGAATATAACCTCTCCTCCCTACAATTGGGTCGTGGAACTCTCATGGTGCATATGCAACGCACTCCATATTGAAACGATGCAAAACCAGAAGATTTGGGGAAATAGTATCGACCAATCGTACGAAGAAGCAAAATCTAGACATGAAATACGTCTGAATCTTGTTCTAGCCCGATGCTATTGGCTTTTATTTCCTAATACACAATTGTGGCCTTGATTGTAGGCGTCAAGACGACTTTAGAACTTGAGCTTACTTAAAGCATTCAACTTATTGTTCTTATGTATGCAGCCAAAAGAAAATCTGAGAATTGAGTTAAAATTGAAGGTTTCACTCGAACAGTAGTCGAATCCCGCGAAGTTGAGAAACCAGATTGAGCAGGCTGAAACTGGGACAGCCCAATCTGAGATCAATCTGCCTAAAGTTTGTCTGATGAGCAAAAATCACCATAAATGAAAGAATTTTTTCAAAAGTTGGCAAATGATGCTACAATCTGTGCTTTCATTGCGATAAACTTCTAGGCGTGCAAAAACATAAAGCTTATCGTAAATATATAGTTAGTCATTCGCATCACCAACCTTGGCATTAACTGGCTACTAATATGATGATTCATGCTCAATTACAGCAGGTCAGTAAATGCCCAAGCTGAAAAGAAAGAAAAATCGGAAATAAATAGATATGATACAGAATCAGGTATGTAGTACACAGCTTCATATATGTGATCAAGTCACCTAACTACTTGTCTCTCTTTAGCTTAAAACTTTCATTCTTCTCCTTCTGAAGGGCAAACTTGGTCTCAGTAAAGTCACTTGATAGATCTATGCGACGTCCCTGGCGATCCTATATAGCTTGTTGATGTGCCAATCTGCGTTTATGTGAAGAATAATTCACATTAGACTTGCAAGAAGCAGAACGGGGTGCAAGACCGAGGAGATATGGAACACACACATCTAAAGATTGATTATTTCAAACAAAGAAATGTGTATGAATCGATTTAAAAAACAAATTAGATGGGGGAACTGAGAATCTCTCATAAATTGCCTATGAACAACTAATTGCTATATATCGGTCTTCTCATAACAACGTGTAAAACCTTGACGTGTTCAGGTTTGAGTTCAAAGTGCAAAATTCTGTCTGCACACACAAGTTTGAAAAAATAGACATTGAGTATAAAAATTCTTCTTCGCTTTTTGATTATCTGAAGTGGCGGACGGTGTATTTTGCACAGCCACAAGTACATAGATTACAAGCCGTTCCGGTATATGACTCTTTTTCTTCGGTTTTTGCTTGACACATCTGAACAAGGACTGGGAGCCAGAGTCTCTTACCCTGGCTGTCCTTCAATTTATCTTACAAGTTGCGTTATTCTCAAAAAATTATACAGCAGTAATCAAATAACTAAAATCTGGATAAATTGCGACAATTTTATATAGTATCCATATGGACCTTTGCAAAACACTAGCGCAACCAATAAAAAGAAAGAAAACAGCATAGGATACTGCGCAAATCTCTACAAGAGTTGGTATTATATCAATTTTGAGCAACCCAATAAATAAAGGTTTTCACTTTCAAATATCGAACGACATCAACCCTGATTTGGGCCAGGCTATAATCACATCTCAAGCACTGGTTCTGGGATTTGTCGGTTCAACAAATTCATCGTATAAACAGCCCGATCATACTGGTTGACATACATCAGGTGCACTTCAATTGGCACGTGCTTCAATCTCATGAACAAACCGTTCCAAAACCTCAAATGGCCCATCTGCTTTGCCACCTCACCACTGAGATTTCCCTTGTGCAAATCTGGAACACCATGGGAATTGAACAACATTAAAATATGAACATTCATTTGAGCCAAGCACGTGATTAGGTGGTGAGCCAAATCATGGCTCTCCCTATACCTTTTCAAGTCCCGGGCCGAGGCTTGCATTTCATGGAACAAGTGTTTGATGAACCTTAGACGGTCTGTAATATCCTTATGATGCGAAATGTCTGCCACCGACCTTTGGATGTCACGTAGCTCAAAATCCAATTTTCTTGATTTCTTCTCAAAAGAAAAACTGTCAAATCCAGTAGCGTTTATGAAACCTTTCAAATAGACCAAAAATGATTCTAGCCTCAATTCTGCATCCCGGGTCTCACTGATAAAAGGGCTAAGTGCGAGCTCATAACGATTCTGGAAGGGGGACTTCTCCACAGTGTTGACTTCCCGCTGAGCTAGAGAAGCCTCTGCTATGTCGAAATTTTTATAGACTCGTCCATTTGGCTTGTCCCCAACCGGAAACGTCAGGGTCAACCTCAACCAGGCAAGAAGTAAGGTCACAAATAAAATGAGTGCCATTTAGCGTTTTTCTGGTGTAAAATCGTTTTTCAAAAAAAAAAAAAAAAATATTGGATGTATATCCGTCTAAAGCTTTTCCAAATATAATTTACATCTCCAACACTTGACTGCGCCGCATTCTTGGGCTATGGCATGCTTCGAAATCCGCTTCATTGTGCACTTCTGATAGAGTAGTGGAGGCATTTGTTGAAGTTCCGTAGACGGAAGAAGAAAATTTCCTAATTTCTTGTAAATGTGAAGCTGGACCGTGGCATGGTTTGAGCAATTGTTTCATGGAATCATTTTTTGGTAAAAATGGTATTTTGCGTAGATTAATTTCTAATATCCTCGCCTACGCTACGAAATGTTACGTGGGTTTCAGGCGAGTGAACTCAGGATACGTTTGAGAACGTCGAAAATGGACAGAAATTCGTTATAAGGTGGTTTCTCGAATAGGTCAAATATTTGGTGAAGCTCTTTCAATGGTCATGTCCTCTGGGCAGAGTATAGACAGAACACCGGCATGCCGTCCCTGCCCCTAGAAAGCATAGATTCTTTGAATAGTATTACCTGCGTGGTATTCTGAAGATCCAGCCAATTTACTAATTCAGGAAATGTGGTCACGCAAACGTCTCAATGCATATATATGTTCTAGGAGGCTTGTGTCTGATGGCGATACATCGTTTAATATCGTTTTTGAGCGGAACTCTCACATGCGTGTCCAGCGGTGTGCAACTTCGGTAAATGACACGAATACAAACAAAAGCAGACTTGCGGAGTCGGTACCCATTTAGCTGAAAATCAATTCTAAAATTCTGGATTACCTCATAGAAGCAGATTCAGCTTGCTGGCTTAATCTCAGGGGCTGAGAACTCAAACAATTGCTCGAGAGGGGACGCTTTTCACATATTTTCGGAAGACACATTTCAATCAACCAAAGTTATAGAGTTTCATGAAAATCAAGTACGAGCCGGGACAAGCCAGCGGCAATTTATCAGCAAACAAAAAGAGCGATCAGATTTTGCGCTTGCTGCGAATTTACTAGGGGCAAGAGCAGCGGAAGTAACCCACAATGATAGTAAGAGACTCCTCCACTGCCCCAATACACATCAGCCAAAACGTCGTGAAAAAGTTTGACTACAATAAAGCGAAACAGGGGACATACCGAGACAAAATCTTATCAGTTGAGGTTTACTTTGACGCAACATTCAAACCAGAGTGGGACATCGAGCTGGGTTTCGGAGATGGCGATGTACGATTTGGACGAACTCATTAGCAAGAAGCAAAAGGACACCGTGAGAAGTGGAGTCGCCGGGGATTCATCTTCCTTAGAGTTATTCATTATCCTATTTGGATTCGAACCCAAATAATCACTTTAGAAGAGTAAAGTTTTAACCATAAAGTTGATGAATTTTTAAATTGACAAATTCACCGTTCTACCTCGCGATGATAGTGGAATTTGATCCGTTGCAATATTGGAACTAGTCATGATTATGACTCCGCTGATAATAAGTGCTCGAATCTGTTGCTTTGACTTTTCGATATAATTGCTGTGACAAGAATTATTCAGCGGAAGTTCCAAACCGGCTCTTTCCGGTGAAAATGAAATGTACATAGACGCATAAAGTAGAATCAAACATGTATGAGGATTAAAAAAGGTACATTTGAGTATGTTGAAAATGGCTCGCCCGCAGCAATCGTGATCTGGGTTTTTACGACAATAAGAATAAACGCAAAAACATCATTTATCCAATGGTGTTTTGCATGAAGCTTGTTATTTCTAAGCCAATTCCTGCTTCACCTTATGCTAAACATTTCGCGTCCTTCGAGGGGCTTGTGGAGATAACCTGAAACTGACTACTTTAGTCTTAACCAAATTAAAATCGCCATCAATTTTCAACCACGGCGTTTTTGGTACATCCCCGCAAAGAGTTCCTCGTACCACAATGTTATTGAGGAAAGTGTAAAAAGAATATAAGGGAATACCTAGATACCTGAAACAAAACCTATGTATATGCAACTTTCGACAAAGATCATCACATATCAACCCTGTGATTTGAGAGCCTCTTTCAAAACTTTGAGCGTCTTTTCTGCCTGGGAGAACCCACTGTGATCTACATAAAGCATATCTTTCCACGGCACGGGCTGAGACTCCACATATTCCTTCCAGGCTCGTAAGAATGCCTCGAATCGTATCACCTGCGAAAAGTAATCAGCGACATCTGTATTTGGTCTCCCATATGAGTCAAATAAAGATAGTAAAAGGACATTCACTTCAATGATCGCTTTGGCCAAGTGTGTCTCTTTCTCTTTCCTGCCTGTATTTCTGAGCATGAAAGCACTTGATGAAGCCAACACCCGAAACACGTACTCGCAAAAGCTGAGCTGCTTTTCAAGCTCTTTTCCCAACCGTTTTTCCACTGACATGGCTCGTGCGATTTCCAGCCGTTTTTTCTCCAAATGCGTCTTCTGTGCTTCGAATCCTGATGCGTCAAAGTATTTCGGGTGTATGAACGTTACCATATGGCCATGAAAGTCAGCCAAAAGGTCAGTGAGATTGTTCTTTTGCAGGTCTTTTGGGAGATTAGTTCTTTTAGTACTTACTTCAAACTCATTCAGTGCCTCGCCAGGGCCATGTTCGGCAAAGATCTGTACTGGTGTTTCAGCTTGAAATTCGACATTGGTTGGTCTCGCCAGCACTAATATGCTGAGAACGCCGATCCCGATTGTCGCCAAGTGTAGCCTCATAGTTGCTGTATGAGCAAAATTTTGGTGTTTCCGGTGTGCTCTTTATATACTTCCATGGATGAAAGAAACTCTGGGCATCTGAGTGTTGCTTTAAATTCAACACCTACACAATGGCTTTGCCTCTTTCAAGGTACTTGGGAAGTAGAGGATGCTGATGCACACTGTAAACTTTTTTGATGAAATTAAATATTGAATGTTTTGGAAAGCATTGTAATTTGTCGCTTTTATGAATTATGTTTCATTCATGTGGGATGTTCCGATGATGACTTAAGGAGACTTCTTTGCAGGCTTAGCAGGCTTAGCTTGTCACGAAGCTACAAACCTTTGAAAATGCTTGCGCTTCTGATTCTTTTTTCTTTTTTTTTGTTTTATTTTCATTTTCGAGAAAAACTGGATCTTAATCACATATGCAAAATGGAACGGAATAAAGCATTTTTTTTCAATAATTCCTCAAACTGGATTTGTTTTCAAAAGCACAAACACTCACGCAAGCTCTTTGATTCTTGAAAGGGCTCACAAATTTAGTTCGAATAGAAAATGAAATGGAACGGGAAATGTTGGTAACACAATATGACATGCTTACCAGTATCTTGACTAAATGAATAACCTGATGAAAAACTGCGTGAGGAATTGGGGGTTGGTTCTTTTGTTTGTCCACTAAAAGAGCGCTTCTAATATACCCTAGGCATCATTTCTATTTCTGGTCAACTAGACGTTTTCCTGTTGAACAAAACTTACTACTGCTTGATCCTCGATTGACTCGTTTGGCCAAGCGAGCGACTATATTTCATTTGAAAAAAGTGTATTTTACCCGTTGGAGAAATTCATAAAGCCCTTAGTGCACGACAAATGAGCTGATGCTGCGATGTTCTAAGCCACAAGTTTCAGCCCGGTCAGCTGGAAACAGAATTTTCTTCGTATTTTTGGTAAAACTTTACATTAAAAAAAAAGAGATTTTGAGTCATTTCTATAAATAACAGTGACGATTCATTTCATATAGACGAAAAGTGACTGCCTGGAAGCGAGCAAGGCCAACTCAACTTTCCACGTTTTTTTCTTTTTGTCAAATATACCATTTTTATCATATCCCAAAAGGTGTGCTCTGCGTTTCTTTTTTCTCGAAAGGTCAAATCAAAACCTTCCAACCCATTTACTAAGTAACCAGTTTGTAACTTTGTCTCGCATTGACTCTCAGCTATATAATTCATACACGGACTGTTTATCGAGTGGCGCGGTGTTCCTGGAATCGGTGCCACTAAAGAAATACTTTACTATTTTATTTTTTCTCTCACGAGTTTCTCCCTTGGATTTTCCTCTTTCTCTGAACTAAATCGCTTTACAATAATTTGTCACAGTTCCAATACCTAAGCTGGGTTTTGCATGAGGTGGCCTGCACATAAAAGGATCTTCGGAAACATGGTCATATCCACCAAAAAAGTATGAAGATTGCATATTCATAATTTGAGCACCTAATCAAGTTGAAGTTAGGGGACCCCAAATTGACACAATTTTCTATCGAACAATGCGACCCTTAAAGTCAAGCACACCGCAAATCTCCTTCCGCTGCTCGCAGCCAATCAGCACAGCGCAGCTCGACGACCCTTGCAGCCACTATCTCCAATCAAAAATCGTCAAAAATTATACTTTCGTTCCAAACTCACCAAAAAGTAGAAGTGATTGTGTTGCTGAAGTGAACATCCAGGAAGAATATAGGAAAAAATGGCCTGATTCGGTATTTCCAGATACCATGTTCGCTTCCACCTCTAAAGCCTTATCGCGCGCACGTGATCCCACCACCAAGAGCTCAAGTGCTTCAGACGGGCCTGAATCTGATTTCATATCAGATCATTAAAAGCCACAAAAGTGCAATCGTTTCACCGGAATTCTCATTTTACGCACATCTCAGTCCATGGGTAACCACCGCAGACCCCCAATAAGCATATCATGACTCTTGCCGACTCCCTAGCCGCCATAGACACGCAGTACTTCAAAGTGGCGCATCTACTGCTGGTGACATACTCAATATATCTATCTAAAGAGCCGCTGCCGGACCAAACGCTACTTGAATTGGAACTACAGATCCGCCATGAGCACCCGCGGATACTCATCACATATAGCAATAAGTGTCTCTACCATTTCCGGCTCGGCCACTGGCGGTCTCCGGAGACTGACTCAGGGCGGGTAAATGCCGAGAATACGGGCGAGAACGGCGCCAAAACCGGGGAAAATCCAAACGTTCAGCTCGAAAGCTTGTACCCACAACTATCCTTGAAACACGAAAAGACGGTATCTGTCGAACAACTTGCAAACCCGGCGCAAGCCTCGCGCAAAGCGGTCGCGGGCGGCAACGAGAATCCGCGTGACGAGTATTTGCCCTACGCGAGCCTATCCTTCATAAAAGCCGTGAAAAAGGCACTACTATACAATATGTCGTGTCTGGGCCAGATGAACTTGTTTGGGAATTATCTTTTGGGCCGTGTTGCACAGACTTCAAGCCAATACAGGGTGGTGCAGATTGACCCTGTTTTGCTTGCCAATGGCGACTTGCTCGCGCTGGTCACGCAGAGAGATAGACTTCCCCTTTTTGCGCCAAGCGTGTTGAATTTGGACCACGTGATCCCGGAGTTTGCCTCCTGTTTCGTGATATATGTCGTGCCTTCTGGCTTACGCTGTCATTTATACGATACGCAAAATTTGTCTCTGAGCTTCACTAAAACACCACCAAAGTCGTGCGGTAACTTATTGCGGCTCCTCAAGTCGAGCACAGGCGTTGATCTAACGTCTAAGACGGACATATTGTGGGTGAAACTAATTCCGAATTTGCAGCATCTCAATAACCAGACCTCGGATATCAGCCGGTTCATTCACGATGTTGATAACCGGAAATATATTCTATGGCCATGGGACCTCTGTGTGATACAATTTGGGAGCGTCGAGCGAGCACGTGCCAACCAGGATTTGGTGGCCGAAATCGACCCCATGTCGCTCATAAATGACTACCTTTCGTTTTCACTCAGTGTCCTGGAGACGGCGGCTAAGCCCACCCCTTTGCACACAGACGCGCCCACAGCCTCTGCGTCATTGCAACCGGGGTCTATACCTGTCCATCCATATAGTATTCCCAGTGTTCCCAGTGTAGCCACCGGTGGACTTAGCGCGACAGAAAACGAAACAACCGCACCCCAAGCTCTGGCCCAAGATAGAGAAAGCTTCTCTGATCATATAAATAACCAGAAAGAGGCAACTGTGAGTGTTGAGTTGAAGGGAGATAACGTCAGCAATCGTCCGACGGTAGCAGAAAAAGCAGAAAGCGGAGCCGACTCTGATCTGGATCTTTTTGGAGACGACTCTGATCTGGACGACAACGGTGACGGCACAAGCGACGGAAAAAAAGTTGGTGATATTGAGTCAATTGCCTCTGATCCAGAAAGGCTTATATCTCCGAAAGGAATGGCCATGCAGGATGATAATTCTCAAGACAATACTGAACCGAACATTGAGACTTTTCCCTCTGCGCTGCCGCGTACTTCTCCAACAAAAGCAACATCGGATCCGGCTAAGAATCCTGATTCGTCGTCTTATATGGGCATACCAAAAAGTGAGATGATATACGCCGACATCAGGCTGTTCACTCCCGGTTCTTATGACGACCCGGGCGCGCCGCCACCAATTATTCCAACCCCAGCTATTCCTCAGCTTAACACATTCGGGATGACGCATCAAAACTTTTCCGGTGGATTTCCCTCTTCTTTGCCACCACCAAACCTGGCCGGAAAAGCCCCACTTCCACAAAGAGACCGTCGCCAGCTGGAGTCTAGCTGGGCATTCTCACCGATAGTTTTCAACCCCAAAATAAAGAACAGCATCGATACAAAATACGGAAAAGGTGGCAAATTTTATGTGGACACCGAAGAATCGTCTGGGCCTGAGCTGGATTCAAGAAAGCCCCGTTTGCGCGAGACCAGTGTGGTAGCGTATGACGTGAACTTATCGCAAGACACCACCAGTGCAAAGCCTCAGTATTGCACATCAGATTCGCCTCTAAGCACGTTCGAGGGCAGGGAGGGAGACCTCAACCTCACGATAGCGAAGTCCGCAGGCAGTCATGCCGATTCTTTCGTTGCGCTGAAGAGCGTGAATGATGATGATCTAGGGATGTTGTCAAATGAAAGCAACAACGAGGCCGAATTGGAAGATGATGAAGATCTCGAAGAGGAAGAGTACGAGAGTGATGAGGACGAGGAGCTGCCCGTGTCAGATCTCAATGGCCCGACTTTACGGCTCAACTCTCGCGCGAGCGAGTTGCTTGACACTGTGCCCGACCCGGTTCATGAGCCACAAAGGCCACTAAATTCCGCAGTATCACTGCAGCCACAAAATCAAGCTTCTAATTCTGCCTACTTATCTCCCCTGTCTTATCAGCTTAAGGAGCTGAAACCCACAAGAGGGAGCTCACCATTCGGACTCGGAATCGACACCGACAACATCTCCGTTTCTCCGGCTGTTGTTTTGAATGTAAAGCCTGGAATGAACTCTGGAATTGTCTCTCCTTTGAAAGACTATTCAGTCCCAGAGCAGGGGCAAAAGGATTTGCTGGTTGCAGACGCAAATACCCCGTTGTCGAGTTCGGGCACACCAAACGGCGTTTCTGAATCTACAAACTGCTTGCCACTTATCCTTAGAAGCATCAATGTGCAGAGCATTCCCAACATTTTTTTACTCAACAAATTGCCTGGTGCGTGGGGGCCAGTGAATATGCCCACCGGGTTCGATATGGATGTTGACGAAGAAGAAGATGATATAGACCATAAAGATGCTGGACTATTTGTGAGAGCAAAATACATGGATGAATTGTTGAATTGGCTTGTTCCAAACATAGTGTTTGATCTGGGTCTCACGAGTTTTGAGCAACACACTCAATTAAGGTTGCCGGATTTCTTTTCTGATAGGGTTAACACCAATACCACCGATGAAAATGCGTCTCATGAAACAGCTCTTGCATTCTCGAGCATTTTCCCGCAGAGTCAGACAGTACCACTCGACGAACTTCTCACCGCGCCTCCTGAATCTCATATGTCACCAAACCACAAGCAGTCTCCTGACTCGAAAAGCCATATAGTCTTCTTGGATGATATGGACATGGATCCCAATGGCGGGTCTGAACTTTTAGACACAGAAGGGTCACAAACATGCTGGGACTCATTCTATCCCAGCGGTGCAAACTTTGAATCCCGTTCAATGAAGAATACAATGCATAAAGTCGACGAAAGCTCCATTGTCTCTTTCGATGATGTGAAAATCAGAAGCTGCAAGAACAGAAAAGAAATCATCAACCTCAACATTGTCGGTACACAATTTTGGCGGTACCTTGGCTTTGATCCTATTAATGGGGCCAAAAACTTTCAAGTACTCTTGTTGACTGAATGCAGCCCTCGTCATGATGCACGTGTTATGAGCGCCTCGGATGACTCGGAATTCTTAAACATCGTTAAGTACAACTATGCAAATATGCGCCTTGGAAGCATCAAAAATCTTAACTTGCAAACATTTGAGACTCGACCGGACCTCGAAGGGATTGCTGATGGGCTACTTGTGATAAACAAAGATGTTGGCGATGCTTCATACAGCGACTACTACAAGAGAGCGAACAAAAAGCTCAAAAATCTTGCGGAGATGATAAAATTGGATCTCATTAATAGGACCAATCGATTTGAGCTCGATAGGCCACTCCTTCTCTTATTCATTGACCATCATGAGAGCGTCAACTCAGCTCTACAGATTTCGAAACTTTGTCGCAACTTTCAAGTGAGCTTGAATGATCATCAACTTTCCTTGGTTGAGGTCTTTGCTCATGTCATTCCTGCAAGTCACGTTTTCAAGCTGACCTCAAACTCGCGCCGCTTGAGGTACATTTCTGACACCAAACTCGCTAAGATCTCGACGATACTCTACAACAAGTGTCCGAACGTGAACCCGACCGACTCAAAGATGACACATGACAAAGATGAGCCAAAAAGATTGTTTACGCAACTAATGAAGGATGCGCCGACGTCCTTGAATTTCAAGTTTTTCAGCAAACCAGGCAAAGAAAGTTTGAACACCGAGAGCACAGACGACATGTTCATTCATGTTGCTTACGAAAGACTGATAGACAAAAATTGGATTTGTGCGGCATGGTCTGATCCACTCGGTATAGTCACTAAAATGACGTCGTGGTATTGTCCGCCCTCAACAAAAGAGGGTCGCGACGTAGACGCACATGATCTAGGTACGATTATCTGCAAAATATGGGATGTTTCTATCAAGTTGTTCAAAAGACTCAATGATGACACACTGCAACGGATGTGTGGCTCAGAGAGGAAGAAATTTTTGGTGCTTGCTAGGGTCAGCAGTATCATTCCTGATGACGAACTTCTTCACTGGAAACGGCTCACGGCAAAATATAAAGAAATCTCATTGATTGTTCTCACCACAAACAGAGCGCCCAAGTACTTGTTTGAAGCAAACACATCTACCCTTTCTCCCGTGAATGGAGGAGCAAATGTCAACCCCAACCAGATGAATACTTTGATGAGTGTCGATGAAAGGAAAGCAAGAACAGATGGTTCTGATTTTATTCAATCCTTGAATATTTTTCCGAGCTCCCAGAACTCACATTCGCCTGCTGGAGGCATGGCTATGTCTGCATCGCCTATGACTAATGCCCTTTCATTTCACTCTCCCCAGCAGTTCCCCAATGCGCCCTCTGGTGTTTTTTCGCCACATGACAACTGCACAGAGAACAGTGGCAGTGACGCAGATGTGTCTCTCAACGATACTAGTCATACCTGCATTGGTATCATTCCGAAAGTTGCGCTACCTTCATGTAACTCTCCGACACGGCACAGCATGCGTACAGGGTACTTGGTGAAGGAAAGCCTTGCTTCGCAGCTGTCTCCACGGCAAACTTATGCTGTTTTCGAGGTAAGTCTTCTCAGTTGCTCGAACTATTGGAACCTTGAAACCGTCATGAAAATCACGCTCAAACATTTCAAGAAGCTTACTGCTTTGAATGACGTTCTTGGAATATACGATCGCACAGCAGCAGGGAGGGATGGCCACAACATGTCTCGCGAGCGTGAGCTACAATCCTTAGTGCCGTGGCACGTCAACGCAGTGGTGAAGGCGTTGGATTATTTGGTTCATGTGCACGTCGAAGAATAGCTGCCAAAAATCTCAAATCACACGGATTTGTATAGAATGAGAAGAAGCGTCCAAACCAAGGACTGGCCTCCGGAGCTCGCGCGCCTCTAGCTCTAGACTTGAGATACCTTGCGTTTAAGTTGCTGCATCGAGAGCCAAAAAAAAAAGCGGTAATGAATTTCTTGAGCTGACTATTTGAAAAATTCATGAAGCTAAGCTTCAAATTTGGTGAGCTCATCTAGTCAAGAGGTTCAATCAGGCTAGATAATAACTGAATGTTAGCAGGAGGTAGCTTCGCGCACGCGTTTTTAGATGTTCCGGCTCACACCTCGGATCTCAACCAGCTCTGCACACACGCGTCTCAGCGAGGCTCCATATATATCATAAAGTGAGGTATTTTGGGCAAAAAAAGAAATTGGCGTCGCGTTTTGCTATTAAAACTCTCGGTTCAGTCGAAGCTGTTTATATCCAAATTGAGCAACAAACGCAACTTGGCATCTCTGAAGAACCCAATGGTCTAACATTTCCGGGGTTGATGCGGACGCGTTTAAGATGCAGGAGACGCGCACCGAATGCCAAACACCGATATAACCTTTGTACGAGTCTTAGTTTCAGCCATATCAAACCGATACTACTACGCCCGCTAGTTATTTGTGAAGCCTAGGGTAAATAGGCCGCTGATTTCCCCATATACTGTAATTTGCACGCTCCCACCACCTCTTGATGGCCGATTCTACGCAGGAGCTAGTGGCCCGATTCTCCAATGGTGAAGGGCTTGAAAACAGTTCGTCAACATACACGAAAACGCCATTTGGCGGCGACAGATTGTTTCCAAATGAAGACCCGCTAGAGGACAAAACCGACATGAAAAAATTTCCGATCTTGACTCTACCCCCCACTCCACAGCACTCTCCGTTGAAGATGGATATGGATAGGCTACGGGGAAGCCCGATAAAGACCCCCAGGCGGCAATTCAAAGCCCCTCGTGCAGTGCCTAAGACCCCTTTTCGAGACGAAAATGAACAGCAATACTCGCCGTTGCTGATCCATGAATTTGATGAAAGTTTTGATCCCTTGCTGGCGTTCGATGGGAACGTCGTGCGCGACACAAAACAATTGGGTGGGTATCAACTGCTTCTCCTGGCCACTGCCGACAGGCTAACGCATGAACTACACCTTGAGCGGGCGAGAAACACGGACTTGAAGAGGGAAATCGAGGCTTTGAAAGGGGACAAATTTGACGCAGATCGCTTGAAAACTGATCTAGATACGCTCCAAAAGCAGAATCTGAATTTGCGCTCGCGCAATTTGTCGCTCGAGTTGCAGGTGAACAACTTACAGCGCAACGATAAGTCTGAGCAGTTGGCGCGCGAGAACAAGCTACTCAAAGAGAAGTTGTTGAAGTACAAAAAGCTTTACGAAAGTGGGAAGGCGCAAGCAAATATAGCAGTACCCGAATCACGTGACCAGCCTCACTCAAAGGAGCCAGCAGCATCCACGAATCCGTCAAAACCTCCAGATTTACAGACGCCAAAGGAATCTTTTGTGCAGTTGCAGAATCGGCATCACGAAGTACCTGTCAGTTCAAAAGTTCCTGTTCCTGACACTGGCTCTCGAGCAGTGTGGCAAGATGCAGGATTCATCGATCAGTTGAAGAGAATTGTGCAAGCACTTGACATTCAAAGTCAAGAAGAGCTCGGAAAGAAGCGCAGTCTGATGCCTTCAGTGGAAGCAAGGACTGCTCATGGAAATGAACAAGGGTTGGCAAATCCGCCCAAACGACTGTTTTCTGCAAACCCACCGCTTGCCTCAAAAGAGCACGTGAAAACGCATCTCCAGCCCGAGCCAACAAATGAACTTGAAGAGCCCCGCAAGCAGCAGCCGAGAAGACCTGTATCTGCTGACGAACACCGTAATCCCACCGAAATCTCAGCGAAGCAAACAAATGTGGAAAGGACGAATGAGGAAGAACTAAAGAACGTGTTATATGCACTACCAGACTGCAAGGATCAGTTTGCTCGGCTCGAACAGATTCTAAACCATATCAGAAACGATCTCAAACGGCAGCAAACATCTGTTACGGAGAAGCCAGACACTCAAATTCCACGGAATTGTGTCTGTGCCAGGCCCAATACGGCTTCTGCTGCGAAAACGTGCCCTGCGTGCTCCGGGATTTCGAGTGGTTTGCTCACCCGACCACACTCAGAATCCACGCCCAAGGAGAATGACACGCAAGCGCTTATGGGCCGGTATTCGTGGAACCGTACACTATAGATGTCAATAGAAATTGGAATCTATGTGTAAATACATCATCAAATACGTGATTCTCAAACTACGAATAAATGTCGTGACTTGAAACACCCTTTGCGCGTCGAAGTTCACTTAAGCGCTGTGCATGAGTGTTTTCATAGCTTCTTCGCGACGCGGAGTGAATGAGATTACGAGTATTGGAAGAGACACGGCGTTGAATCAGGCCCACAACATAGACTCGATAGTGCCGCTATGAGAAGAAAATCGAATGGGTGATATGACTTAATTCATGGTTTTTTAGCGCTCATGGGCGCTTTTAGATATCTTCTTCCAAACATAAACACTACTCTTTGCACACCGTGCGCCGCAGTATACGCCTGTGCCACCAGACGGTAATCAGAGTAACAGTCTTTTATCAACTTATACTCGAAATTCCACACATTCCTACGTGAAACAATACTTCTGTTGCATACAGATTATCAGAAACGGAATCTCTCTAAATCCCGATATCTATTGCTTAGCAATGTAAGGAAGACCATGTGGAAGATGTCGTATTAAGAGCCGACACAATTTTCCTAATTGGTCGCGATCAAAACAAACCTCGAGGTGCGTGCGTCCACAAGTCATGCAGAAGGGCTTTTTGGCATGATCATTGATTCACGCGCGTTTTCATGGCATTCGCCATACATGTACTCTTTCCACGGAGCAATCACTGATCGCCGGCAATCCTTCTAGGTTTTTGTAGTTGGTTTCAAATATTGGATTGTCCTTATGAAAGACTGAGTTCCCGAGTAGGGACTTGATCTTGGAAACGGTCTTCCTTTGTCATAAAAAGGGGGCTTGAACGTGAGGATCTGTCATTTCACAATGCGAAACGCGCCATTTTTAACCAGAAGAACAAATTGAGCGATATTGACTATAGCGGGCGTGCTTCACCCTATTTACAGAAAGCTGAAACGCGTAGAATTAGCGGTGCCTCAGCGGAGCCATTATATGGAATCTTTACGCGACGCGCGTGACGCATGCGGCAGCAACAAGCGCGAATCGGTTCCCCGATAAGACATGCGAGAGTATCGACCAGTACTTGCAAAATAGCTGAAAGGTATCATTTTACCGACATGTTGTTGTTGTTCACTGGTTAAGAGTAAAGTGGAAAGCGCTACACACCGTATTTGGGTAGCTGTTCCAAAACCTAATCCGTATACTGCCGTGTTACGATGATGTTAGGGAGTCATACACCTCGTTTGAAGTGAACGCTTCTTCATGATGTGGGCTAGGAAGAAACCATGGACAGAACTTATAGTGCCATGAGCTGCTAGTTTCCCGAAAACTTGCTCCTATCTTTTCAATCAAGACTGAATATCGTAGATTTTCATTTCTTGCGTACGTACCGTGACTATAGTATATGCACAGTCATTGTGTACCCACATGCCGTATCTTTCGAGCAGACAAAGTGCATGGGATATCAGGCCTGGCAATCTACAGCAGGCTTGCTTGACCGTTTCTACTTCCCTAGCCTAATTTATGAGCCTTATCGTTTCATCGAACATTGTATATCTTTCCAGAAAAACCTGTGTATTCCCATAAACTATCTTTGCATGAATGAGATCATTCTCGCCAATCTCATTCTTCTGGTATTCACTCTAAGCGAAGGACAATATAGAATCCTTTTTTTCACCAACAAGATCCAACACCATGGGGTTTATTGACAAAATGCCCCGCAATCAGACTTCTCACCGAAACCAAAATAAGCTTACGACATTTTACGCTTTCATGCGGCCCGCGGCCCATTAAAGTACTTGGTCTATTTATGTTTCGCACCGCCGGTTTCCCGATTCGGCGTGGGGCCCGTTGCGCGAGGCACCTCTGCCGCAACAAAGCTAAAACGCAACAAAACCGCTAGTGGATCCAAGAAAACCGGCCACCAGCAAGTTTTTCCTGGACTGACAAATCATTTTAAGCGCTTGGTTCCAACAAAGAATCTCCTATTTCATCCCGTTTCTTTCTTTC
The DNA here is from genome assembly GCA_030557065.1 of Metschnikowia rubicola. Classification (NCBI taxonomy): domain Eukaryota; kingdom Fungi; phylum Ascomycota; class Pichiomycetes; order Serinales; family Metschnikowiaceae; genus Metschnikowia; species Metschnikowia rubicola. The sequence goes on along the minus strand of JAKTVE010002746.1, from coordinate 182,346 downwards.
ATTTGTCATATATACCTAGATTGGTATTTGCTTCATTTCATCACGTTCTTTACACCGGTACCTCCAGTGCCTGCCCCTTGCCAAACCGACGCTCCTGTCCTACACCTGGCGATTTTTCTCTGATCTTTTTTCCCTCTTCGGCCTACGCGTTCTACCAGCAAGGCCTCTGACACCTATAAGATCTACCTCCCAAAAAAATACAACCCCCCAAATCTGAACATTTTATTTGGGAAACATACCAGAAAAAAGGCATAATTACATTCTTTACGACCAGCACATCACACTGAACCCAAAAAACCTGAGAATTTTCCTGTATTTTACTCCAATTCTGCCACCGCCTCGATCGATTTCAAGGATCCATAATCGACCACCTATACCCCTCAATGTCGACCTTCAACAACGAGAACGACTACCGCGTGACCCGCTCACGAACCAAAGACGTGGTCGCAGAGCCCGCGCCGGCGTTTTTTCTGGCGAATCTGCTGCAAAATAAGCCCACAGAAGACGTTCTTGTTTCGCATACTCATACGGACTCGAAAACAGCCGCCAAGCCGGCTCCCAGCGCTGCTTCAGTCTCGCTGGCCCGCAATTATCTCGCCGATGTATCGCGCAAGTTTGGCATTGCCAAGTTGACTGCTCCCGCATCGAAAAAGAGACCGTTGGGCGGTGAAACAGCTCCCTTGGCGCAAAAAACGGGCGACTTGCCGAAATCCGCGAAAATCGTCATGCTGGACCCTTCGCTGCTGCCCCCAAATACGGGAAAAGAGGCTACGATGCCGCTGGACCCGTCTGCCGTCCCCAGGATGCCACAGAAGCGACTGGCCACGGAACTGAGCACGGATTTGGTGGAGAAATTACATAGCACGGAAAACGAGCCGCTAGGCAAGTTCAAGAAGTCGCGCAAGGTCGACTATGAATGGCAGGACTTGGACGAGGAGGACGCGGACGACCCGCTCATGGCCAGTGAGTATGTGACGGAGATTTTTCCTTACTTGCACATGCTTGAAAAGAAAACGTTGCCGAATCCAGAATACCTTTATACGCAGAGCCAGCTCAAGCCGAAAATGCGGCTGATCTTGGTCGACTGGCTCGTGGAGATGCACGAGCGCTTTCGCCTTTTGCCCGAAACATTGTTTCTTGCCATCAACATCATGGACAGATTCATGCTGGTGGAGATCGTGGAGATTGGTAGGTTACAACTTTTGGCCACGGGCTCGCTTTTCATTGCCGCCAAATATGAGGAGGTGTTCCTGCCGCTGGTGAAGAACTACGCCCATTTCACCGCCGACCTGTACACCGAGCAGGACATTCTCGAGGCTGAAAAGTATATCTTGACCACGTTGCAGTTTGATCTCAGCTACCCGAATCCAATGAATTTTCTCCGCCGTATATCCAAGGCCGACGACTACGATGTGCAGCTGCGTACGCTCGGAAAATACCTCCTTGAAATCTCGATCGTGGATCACCACTTCATCGGCGTGTTGCCCCTGCTATGTGCCGCCGCTGCAATGTACATATCCAGGCTTATTTTGGGCAAATCACCCGTGTGGCACGGGAACTTGATCCACTACTCAGGCGGATACAAAGTCGACGATATGCACGACTGCGTGCGCCTTCTAGTACGGTATCTCAGCGCGCCGATCGAGCACGACGAGTTCCACAAGAAATACGCCAGGGGCAAGTTCTTGCGTGCCAGTCAAGTGTGCCGCAAATGGGCCAAGGAGTATGTGGGCGCCGGCCGCGATCTCTTCGACGCCTCGCTTCACACCGAATCGCTTCCGTGAGCTGTGTTTCGCGTTCTTGCTCTTAATTAAGTCATTTCTGCATTTCATTTCTGCATTCAGCCTGTTGGGCTGTCACATGGGCATACTTTCATAAAAACTACTTCAAATAAACGGGCTCTGTGAAATCAAATTTTGGCCAGTGTAATTCTTGACGCATATTATAGAGCTATGGCTCTTCTAATTGGGAGGATTGAACCAAGAAGCGCTCACTAAGGGTGCTTTTTGCCCGACAAACCATGTATATCATGTAACAAGTCTGTTAGGAGGCACACCAATCTTCCATGATTTTTATTGGAAATTTTGGAGTATTCTGGATCAAAGCTTCCACCTCAACACTCAAAAATATTCACGCCATGGCGACGTTGTCTATGGTTACCGTACCTAATCTGGCTCTGGGTATACCTCCGTCCTTGACCTCCAGGGCCTGCTTCTCCTACGTAATGTGAGTGGTGTTACAACAAACATCACAATCCCCTTTTTTTTCATTGGGGGTAATCGCTCTGCAGTCAGCTCAAAGAACGAATATATGAGCCACAAGCTTAAACTTGAACAGTTCAATGTGTTGTCACGTGACGCACTAGAGCCAGGGAATGGAAACCAAAGGTTCTATGTTTGGTTTTTGAAAAAGACAAGACTGGATTGCAAACGACATTCCATTTTTAGTTGACTAATTAGCTAAGATTCTTCAAACAGAACAAAACCCCCAAATATTCTCGCAAAAGCACTGATTTATTCATGACTATGATAGAATGAGTAGGAAGCGGATGTTCAGACGTGTGCAGGC
>JAKTVE010002746.1:150630-179758 GCA_030557065.1 Metschnikowia rubicola | reverse complement strand
ACTGCGTGCGCCTTCTAGTACGGTATCTCAGCGCGCCGATCGAGCACGACGAGTTCCACAAGAAATACGCCAGGGGCAAGTTCTTGCGTGCCAGTCAAGTGTGCCGCAAATGGGCCAAGGAGTATGTGGGCGCCGGCCGCGATCTCTTCGACGCCTCGCTTCACACCGAATCGCTTCCGTGAGCTGTGTTTCGCGTTCTTGCTCTTAATTAAGTCATTTCTGCATTTCATTTCTGCATTCAGCCTTTTAGGCTGTCACATGGGCATACTTTCATAAAAACTACTTCAAATAAACGGGCTCTGTGAAATCAAAGTTTGGCCAGTGTAAATATTATAGAGCTATGGCTCTTTTACTCGTGAGAATAAATCTATGGTTCGCTTACCAAGAATGCTTTTGCTAGACGATCCGCATGTACACTATGTGACAACTCCGTGAGCATGAACACCAATATTCCATGACTTTTTTTGGGGATTTCAAAATAACCTGGGTCAAAGCTTCCACCTCAACACTCAAAAGGATTCACGCCATGGCGACGTTGTCTATGGTTGCCGTACCAAATATGGCTTTAAACAGACGTCTATAACGTACAGAAATTGGCTGTTTTACAGGATTTGAAGGGTGTTACAACAAAACGTACCTCCAGCCTTCTTTCGATAGAAAACAATTGCTTTGTGGCCACCTCAAAGAACGAATATATGGCCCACAAGCTTTAACTTGAACAATTTGATCTGTTGTCACGTGACGCACTAGAGCCAGGGAATGGAAACCAAAGGTTCTATGTTTGGTTTTTGAAAAAGACAAGACTGGATTGCAAACGACATTCCATTTTTAGTTGACTAATTAGCTAAGATTCTTCAAACAGAACAAAACCCCCAAATATTCTCGCAAAAGCACTGATTTATTCATGACTATGATAGAATGAGTAGGAAGCGGATGTTCAGACGTGTGCAGGCCGGTATATGGAGTGCAAACAGTAGTCAGCAGTCAAAATGAAGTAAAAACAAAGGTTTCAGTGACGAGACGAAACTTAAACTGGACCTACGTGAGAAGACATCCCATGATTATCTCCCAGAACCATGCATACAACTTATCCACCTCGGCCAACCGCGCGTCAACCCACGTGACGAATAAGTGCTTGGGAAGATAGTCTGAATATGCCGAATAATTATTCTTCCATAAAAAAGTAAGATATACAAACCTTGCATCGATCTTTTGTCGAATGGTTTGCTAATTATTACCTGACTCAATCTCGATCGCGGAACCATCTATGCTGATACATGACAACACCTTCCTCTTTCAGAACTCGCTTTGGTTGGTTGCACAAGATAAATTGGCGCTCAGTATATTTTATTTTCTAGCTTTCTTGGAACAAACTCGCACATTCCAGCTTGGCTTCAGGTTTCCCAAGCTGCCATTACTTTACTCTTTCTAATTTAATCAGCGTCCAATATAGTAGTCCTGACCCGATCCTGCACGGCGATGGCCCAAAACAGACATTTGAGACGCGCTATTTTATTATTTCTGATCCACGCGCGCTTACTTTCTCACACACCTAATACTAAGGATTCTACCATTATACCTATATGTCTGCGGTATTTAGGGATACGCGATTTTTGGTCATCGACGGCGGCGCCGAGGCGGCTGAGCTTGAAGACGGGCTCACGATTCTGCAGATAAAAGTTCTAATCACCGAAAATGGCGGTGTTTGCGAGACGAGGACGCGCTCGGCGTCTAGTGGCGCTACTGAGAAGCTCAGGATCCACCATATCATCACACGAACCACGGATTTCGCCGAGTTTGCCGCCGCTAGCGATCTTATGATACCCATAACAACGCCGCAGTGGCTCACCGACCTGGTTAGTCAAGGCCAGAAACGCAATTACCGCCTTTATATGCCGGAACCGGTGCCATTCATGGACAAGGTCGTGCTTTGCATTGCCGACAACGTCGCGCAGGGGGACAAGGAGATCATGTATGCTGGTGTGCGAGCGTTTGGCGGACAGTTCTTAGACGCGCTTCTGCGCTACACAACGCACTTGGTGGCGATGGACCTCTCCAATAATAAGTCTGTCGTGGCGGCCAATATCCGCAAGAAGGAGTCCTTGGAAGTGAAGATTGTGCTCCCGCACTGGGTGGATGCATGCATGCGCCAGCAGCGGCACGTGCCCGAGGAGCCGTACCTATTGACAAATCCAGCCGTGTTGCTGCTGGGAAAGCCAGATTTCCTGCAGGCGCCACCCGAATCACAGAATAGCCTAGAGGATCACGAGTCCAGTCGTGCGTCTATTCTTGCTGGTAAGCGCGTGTTTGTTGCTGCCGACTACTATCTCAGTGAGCACTTGCGGGCGTCGGTCCACGCCCTAATTACGAGTTGTGGCGGAGTAGTTCAAACGAAGTACAACCGCGAGGAAATTGACGTGTACTTGTGCAAATACCGTGCCGGACCGCAGTTCAAGGCCTGCTGTGCAGACCCTGCCGTGGAAGTTGCCAGTCTACAGTGGCTCTACCATATCGTAATGCGTGGCGCGTATCTGCTGCCATTACAATCCAACATGCTACTCTTCCCCGTGCCCGAAGCAGGAATTCCACAATTCCAGAGCTTGCGTATCAGTATCACGGGCATAAGCGGTGATGCCAGACACTACTTAGCCACACTTATTGCGGCCATGGGAGCGACATTTACCAAAACTTTGGACTGCAATAATAACTTCTTGGTCTGTGCGCAACTCTCGGGAGAAAAGTATCAAGCGGCAAAGATGCGCTGGTTAGACGTGCGCATAGTCAACCATATGTGGATAGAAGACTGTTTTGCTGCCTGGCTGTACTTGGACCCATCTTTGCCTCGATACACGTCTTTTGGTGCCAAAACCCGAATTTTGGGCCGCGCACATCTCACTCAGTCCGATGTTGACAAGTGGCTTGTTGACGAGAATGCTCTGGATGTAGGCGACAGCATGCACGAAGGCACTGACTTCGATATCGTGCCTGCCGCTACTCCTCAGCCGCCTTCATCGCCCAAATTGCCAAGCCTTGATCCTAAAAGCGCTCAAACGTCTCAAGATGTGAGCCAAAACGCAAAAGGAACCCAGGGTAAAAGCCAAAGCGCCGAAATATTTTCTCAAGATCCACCTGTCTTTGTGGATACAACAAATTTTTCTTCGCCCATGGTGAATGGACGCACGGGTCGCTCGGCTAAGGCTAAGGCTTCTTTGAAGTTGCACTCAGATATGGAGGACCTTAACCAGTACACATCGATGTCCAAGTCGTCTCGTAAAATGAAAACATACATGGAGCAGCTTGAGAAGACAGCGACGCCCACAAAGAAAAAGAAAGAGGAGGTGATCGACATTGTGGCCGCAGAGGAGCCACAGCCAAAAAAGCAAAAGGTTGTAAAAGAAGTGCATTTGGTGGCCATCATGACCGGCTGCGAACTGATATTGACGCTCAACAAGGTCGACACGGCCAAACTTCTGAAGATAGGCATTCAGGTCGTCACCGACTACAACTCGAAGAAACACATTGATACAATTATCGCACCCAAAGTGTTACGTACTGAGAAATTTTTGAAAAGCTTGAGCAAAGCAAAACGAATTGTCCATCCCACCTACTTGAGCGATATCCTCGGCCGCTCTTCGCTAGCAACGCTCACGTGGAAGGACTTGTGCAGAGAGTTTAATATTGATCACTACTCTTTGGACAAAGTGGTTCCAATAAAACAAATCAACAATGATCTCGGTGTTTCTGGCAAATCAAGTGGCTTGATGAGGTTACTCTCGCAAGACGTCGACCCGGTTTTCAGCGGCCTTTCTCTCAATTTATCCCTGAATTTGAACGGAGGGGCGGATCTCATTAGTAGTATTCTACGAGAGCACGGGCTTACCGCATCAAAAACCGTGAAGGTCACCGCGGGCACACGCAAGTCGGGATTGTTGAGCATGGAAGATGACACAACAATATTGGTGGCTCATAAGAGTAAGGATAAGAAGGCCGTGGCAGGACTCGAAGGCGTCACCGTGGTCGAATGGGAGTGGTGTGTGAAAAGCATATTTCACAAGAAGTTGCAGAGCTACTCAGACTACATCATTTGAGTGAAATACGACATGCTTTAATTGGCGTAGCTATGAACACCCTTTGTGCTGACAAACAGCGGGATATTGATGTAGTGTTTTCGAATCAAATATCTATCAAGCTGGGTTCCTCCTTAGAATTGCCGAAGCCATATCCGGTATGCGCGGCATCTAAGCGAGGGTTTTGCTGAGGGGCATTCTGTGCCGAAGCGCCGATGCCTGTATTCAAAAATGGATTTCCCGTGGCGTTTGAGCTCACACGGTGGTCGCTGATAGCATTGTTATAGCCGGTACCGCTCGAGTTGATAAACGTGCCAGTTTTCGTGTGTTGATGCGGGATTCTAGTGGCGCCCGTGTTACCAAACGTATCCAAGCCTGTGCCCGATGCCAAGAGCGTATTGAGCTCGTGAGTGTCGTTGTATTTTGAGGGCTGCTGTTGCAATTGCGGGCGCTGCTGTTGAGCTTGAGTTTGGGTGGGACTCTGCATATGCTGCTGTGGTTCACTCTGTGGTTTGAATTGTGGCGCAGCAGGCTGCGTGTAGAAGTGCCCAGCGCTTTGCGTCTGTTGGGGTTGCAGAGGCTGCTGTGTCTGGCCGTCGCTCAGCAAAGCGAAAGGGTTATTTGAGCCAGTCTTGAGTGGCGTCAACTGTTCTGGCAGGCCCACGAACCCAGTGTATTGCGGGATCTGAGGCTGAGATTGAGGCTGAGATTGTGTTTGTGGCTGGCCGAATTGGCCGTAGTTTTGATAAAAGCCGCCAGCGGTGGGCTGGATTGGATTGCCGAACATGTCATACTGCTGGTAAAATGTTTGCTGAGGCTGGAAGAATTGCGTTGGCTGGACAAATTGGACTGGTTGGTAGAACTGAGGCTGCTGCTGGGCCAGTTGATCATCTAAGTCCAACAAATTCTCGTTTTGCTGCCGCTTAAGCCGGCGCAACTCCTCCTCCTCGAGCGAGAGCTTCAAAGCGGCCTGTAACTCGGCATCGTCGTCGCCCAGAGGCCGGCGCTGCTCCTGTGCCGCAGTCTCGCGCAGCATCTCCAACGCGCGTTGCAAATCGGCATCGTAAGGGTCCAGATTGCGCCCGTTCTCAGGTCTAGGGCGCTGGCTGCGCTCGCTTCGACGGCTCCGCGCCAATTGCCGCTCCGTAGCGAGCCGCTCATCGTCGCGCAACAACGCTACAAGTTCCTTTGCTTTCACACGAATGAGCGCGCCCTGGTCTGTGCCCGCTTCGTCGAAATGTACAAACTCACGGAGGGTTTTAATGATGTATAGGTTATCCTTGGACCAGAGCACGCATTTCTCGGCACCGAACCGCACCAAGTAGTCGAGCACGGTCAAAGATTTTGCCACGTGGCGCCAGTTCCGACCCTTGTCGTTGAGCCTCCTGTCGAGCATGTCCATGATCTCCAAAAACTCCGTTTGCGTGTTATAGGTAGCCGCCGCTATCATCTCCATATCGTATGTGGTTGGCCCGCTAGCGTCATTCGACGTTGCGTTGCGAACAAGCACCTGCGTCAGCGAGTACCCGTTGGCCACATTCTTGATCAGGCGCACGATTTTGGACATTCTATGAAAGTTTGTGGGTTTTTCAATGACTTAGAATGGTGAAGATACCGCCCAAGACGTGAGCCGCTGATAGGGATTGCGACTCTGGAGAGACACCCGTGCACCAGGAAATCCGGCATGTAGCGATGTTGCGCACGCCGGTCCTCTGTGCTGCGGCCGTTTGGCAGAGGGGATGGGAGGGTGTCAAGCTGAGTCAGCCATTAGTCATGTCATAGGTTTTCTGTGAAGATTAGCTGCAAAGGTATATGAGAGCGGTTTTTGGATCGGGAAAATGTCAGAAATGGCAAAAATTTGAATGAATCGGGTGAAGTTTTACGATATTGCGGATTACCTGACCTATTTATCTGTTGCATGACGTCTACAGTATATAGACATAGAATGGTGACTCGTGTGTGGGAGTAAATCTTTATTTTCTGATAAATCTGATGGAATAATCAGTATCGTAAAACAAACTTTAACTAAGCTTGAATTCGATATCAAGCTTTGTAGAAGCTGGTTATCACTTTCCATGTCTAAAACTGAATCAGACTATGGAATGGGATTGACATGCTAATATGAGAGATAGCCACTGGCCAGCACTCGCGGTTAGTGATGCGCACCGCCAGCAACTAATACGTCTTTCCAAATTCATATTTGAAAACCGTTTTTGTTTTCTCAATATTTTACGAAAGTTTGCAAGCTTGAATTTTTTTTTCTTAAGAGATCTTTTTATTGCAATGAGGCCAAAAATTTGGAAAGAAAGTGTCTCATCAGAGTCCTTCGCGAATTAGTGTCGTTCCAGAAAAAGGGCGTTACTTTCGAAAGTCAACTTATACTTCCAACATAATTGAGTTCCGTCATTGATTGGCAACTTTCTCTGGTTTGCTCTATACTCTCTTTATGTTTGACGGGCTATAACTTTCTACCTGATTTTTTTCTACAACATTATATCTGTTTGAGTTGTCCTAGCCAGCTTTGCTTCCGTACTCCTCCGAAATTCGGCGATATACGTCCATGAAAATCTCAATATAGATATTAATCTTTTCAAAATTTTTGAATCAGCTCAAGATGATTTTTTGAACACCATAGATGGTTTTTTTTATTAGTATATCCCGAAAACTCTGTTGACTTTTGCGCAACAAATGTGAAAGTTATGAGTAGGTTTGATCGCGCCCGTCTAATCAATGGTGGCGCACGCTACATGGATCGGTCTGTCCTTCTTTATTTTGTTATTTTTTTGTTTTATTTTTGTTGACTCAACGACTGTATTTTGTTTTTTTCGCTTTGCTTCCTACGTCTAATTAAGGACCGGGGAACCCAGAATTACTCATTCGGCCCTTCTACAAAAAAAGTCAAATATTTATTCAGAATGCTTTGGCCAGGTTCGCTTCCATATACTGAGGCTGACATTTTGGCTGGTGAGCGTTCGAGAGCTGACTTGTTCACCCCAGTGACTGTTTTACATTTTGCATCAATCAAAAAAAAAATCGAGAAAAAGGGAGATTTATGCCTATTTGGGCCTTTTTCGTGTTTTCAAAGCATTGAAATGTAACATGTGAATGACTCTTCCTATTTTTGCATGAAGATTCTGTTTTTTTATTGGTTCAAGTATTTTGGAAATTTGGTCGCAAAGTTTATCAGTTTGCGGAATCTGGTGCGAGAAAATGAGATTTTTCGAAAGAATGCAGATATCGGCATGTCTCAGATAAGACAACATAAGACGCGTTTTGTTCTCGAAAAAAATATGCATGAAGCAAACAAGAAGAAAACCAACAAAACTTCTGTTCACCATTAGGCTGAAAAAAGAATGATGGTTGCTGTGGCTGACCAATGTCCATGAATTTCCCCTCTCAAATATCAGGTATCGCCACCACCAATGCCCATTTTTTGAAAAGCCGCTATGTGCAGGACACGGAATTGGCAGACTATCAAGGGACATGTTTCAAAAGACACACAACCCGAGATGTGTAGAGAGGCCGACATTCACGTCATGTAAATGTCTAGAAAATTTAATCAAATAACACGGAAACCCACATTTATACGTATGGCGCAATCTGGTGTTTTCAAAACCCAAAATCCGCCAAAACACACCTGGGTCGTGCGTGGACCACATTTGCTCACGATTAATCGCTTCACTTTTCGGTAAACACAACATTCACATCTTCTGCCCCACGTCTTTTCCACGCAAACCACCCGGACTGGAAAAAGCGACATCGCCGACCGCACATAGGACCCGACTCAATCCAAAACGTGCTCTTTTGACACAATCCTGCCCCCAAGCGTACCCTTTAACACTACCCGCCCACCATTTCGGAACCATACAGTATGATGCCCCTCTATGAGGGTGACGTGAGGCGGTGCCGGCGGTGCAAACGGCGGCGGATGGATGACGAGCCGCCGGAAGTGCAGCAGTACAAGACATGCGCCAAGTGCCGTATCATTGAACGCACGAAAAAAAAGCTGCGCAAGCCGTTGGCGGAGGAAACCATGCGCTATGGCATGCGCCAGTTCCAGGAACAGCAGGCTCAGGGGCAAAACTTGATGCATGACGACATTTTTGCATCGGAGCAGCTCTTGGCCGAGTTCCCGGACCTGCTTGTGCCAAAACAGCCGCCGTACCTGCCTCCCTATGCGCTGTACAAGCAACCGCTGGCGCCGCAATACACCAGCGCGAATGCCATGGGCAACCAGGCCCCGCAACAGGACCCGCTGGGATACAATTACCTCTACGGGCCTGGCTCAGCGTATGCGCCGCCGACTCTGGCTTCCAGGCCTCCGCTGGCGCCCTCTGGCGCGCTGCCCGTGTTCAACAGTCCCTCTTTGGCCGCGCCTCAGAATTCAGTGGCGGCACAAGCCGGTGCTTTACAGAATGCGGTCGGTGCTGGCCAGTACACTGCTCCACTGGCCGCGACGGCCGCTGCGATTGCTGCTGCCGCCATCAAGCGCACAGACCCACTGCTAGGCACGCTGCAGACTTTGAACAGACTGCAGAGCCACTACAGGCAATACCAGCAGAAGCAACAGGGTGGGGACCGCGCCCGGCTTGCGCCGGCGACCCACTGTGAGCTCTGCAGCACGGGCTTGGACCCACAGGACTCGATGCTGGCGATGTACCGCTTGTGCCGCGCCTGCTACTCCGACCCCTATGCTCGCCCGAACGTGTACCTGGACTTCAACGAGTTTTTGCTCGCCGTGGTTCGTGACAAGGACATGCCTAGCGTTACATACATTCTGGAGCTTGCGCTGTACCTTGTGGAGCTGCTCAGCAACAATCGCACCGTTGCGTCCGAGGAAAAGTTCCGTAAAGTGATGCTCGATGCGTTTTCACTGATCTACGCCGAGCCCTTGCTTGGCCTGTTGGCTCCGATGCAATTTGCCCGCACCGTGTATAACGTACAGGAGGTGAATGGCACGGCCCCGATCGTGTCCAAGGTCTCGCAAGAGTATCACTACACGTTGACGCCACCTCTCCGCACCAGCTACGTTGCTCAGACCGAACTTGCAAGCACCCAGATCGACATGACGTTTATCGCCGAGACCAATTTGATCATCATGAAGAAGACGACGATAAAAGCGGCGCCCCAGTACGCGCCCGATGTTTTGCGCACGATCGACGAGCAGATGCGCGCAAAGGGCTTGACTTTTGCTGACGATCCTATCACGGTTTACGGCCTGCTTGATGTTGCAATTGAAAAGGACCAGTTCGTGCGCGATTTCGTCAGTTTACAGAAACAGGTTACAGCGGCTCGCGCTGATGAGACCACCAAGACCGAGGCAGTCAACCACAGTGTTGTACAGGCTCTTGCAGGACCTTCTGAGCAAGCTAGGACCGCCGAGAATGCCGAAACAATTGGTTCCGCTGACCCAATTGCCCCAGTCGGTGCTTTGGAATCTGCAACGGCGTTGCAAAACGGTGAGACCGTTCAAGGCGTCGAGGGCAGCCTAGAGCTTCAGCAAAGTGAACAACCCACAGATCAGCCAGCAAACGGTAATTCAGAAATTGTGACACAAAACCCTGCACAGTCCACGAATAGTTCCGAGACTTATCAGGCGCCTGGCGCAGAGGGTGAGGGTGTCAAAGACGAACCTGCAGAGGACCAGAAGCTGGGGGAGCTAGACCCTGCGTTTGCTGCCTAGGGCTTTGAGATGTAAAATACAGTTGCCGCGAACGCGCGCTAAAAATAAGAAAGTTTTGAGACATTTGGTGATGCCGCGTTGTAGAAAGAGGGGTTTGTCATGGCCCGCAAAGCACCACACGCCAAGCCAACTGACAAAACCGCTAGAATTACATGTGTGCATATATGAAATTGTGAATGTTAAGTTAATCAGGGAATCAAAGCCTGGTCCCGTTCGGGAAAAGTATTTGCGTTGGAAAATGCGCCAGATCTTAGAACTGAGTAGTTATTACCCCTTCAGATGATTCCGCAGCACGCGACGCGTAGAAGACGGATAGGAACAATGGTCACGCCAGTTTGCAAATTGAGAAAGATACAGTTATAAAGCTTTTGGAAGAAGCGATTTAAATAGTGCTAAGGCAGAAAAATTTAGTCATTGTCCCTTAAATTCAAACTTTTCCGGCTCTTGAATGGCAGCGGACCGGTTTCACTTTTACCTGCAGGCAAGAGCCCACTCGGACAAGTAGCGTCCTTAAAATGGTGTGGGAAAAAGACAGCACAGGAGCAAATTTTGGGTCATTTCGGCGAAATTTGCCCGAATTTCAACGTGAAATCCGGAAAACTCAGCTAAATCTATTTCTCCATGAGTTGTGGTATCTTATAAATCAGCTTGTACTGAGAGAGGTGGTCGAAATTCTGCACGGCGAGGCAAAAAAAAAAAGAAAAAAAAAAAAAAACACCTTGACACCCCAACACCTGATCCCGCACGCACGCGCCCGGGCCGCACCCACATCTCTACTCCGTGCTTCGTGACACAGCTCTGGCTAAAAATATACCCTAGGCTGTTTTCCAGCTTGATTCGCTATTTTTTGACTTTTTCAGCGGCAAGAAAAAACTTTTAATCAAAAACTGCCAGAAAAATCATCTTTTCTCAATTCCCCCAGAACATGTTTGCGCAGATTCTCGTCCCGTTGATGGCGCTCTCTACGCTTGGGCACGCGATCAGTCTAGATACCAATAATGCCACCAGCATCAAACATGCGGGAGCGCTTATTGCCGAGGGATTGCTTGACTACTACGAAGGCACGACGAAAGGAGGCACGGTCGGAATGTTCACGTGGCCCTACTACTGGTGGGAGGCCGGCGGCGCGTGGGGCTCGATGGTGGACTATGCATACTACATGGAAAACGATACCTACGTGAACCTCACGAAAACGGCGCTCACGTACCAGGTGGGCGAGGACTATAACTACATTCCGCTCAACCAATCGACCACAGAGGGTAACGATGACCAGGCATTTTGGGGCATCGCCGTGATGGCGGCCGCGGAAAAGAACTTTTCTAACCCGGAAGACCCGAAGTTGGCGTGGCTTTCATTGGCGCAAGCCGTGTTCAACACCATGAGTGCGCGCTGGGACGCTAAGGATTGTGGCGGCGGGCTCCGGTGGCAGATTTTCCAGTGGAACTCGGGCTACGACTATAAGAATACTGTTTCCAATGGGGCGCTCTTCCACATAGCCGCGCGCTTGGCACGGTACACCAGCAACGATACTTATGTCGAGTGGGCAGAAAAAGTGTTTGACTGGATGTACGGAGTCAACTTGCTCACCGAGGGAGACTGGTGGTTTGTGTATGACGGTGTGAATATCGATGATAACTGCACGACCGTGACCAAGTTACAGTGGACGTATAACCACGGGCTCATGCTTGCAGGGTGCGCATACCTTTACAACTACACCTTGGAGGACAAGTGGCTCAACCGCACGAAAAGTCTCTTGCATGCAGCCCAGGTGTTTTTCTATAACAAGTCGCTGGACGCGCAGATCATGTATGAGGCCGCGTGCCAGCTGCCGACACTGACGAAACAGTCGTGTAACACCGATCAGCGGTCGTTCAAGGCGTATTTCTCACGCTTTTTAGGGTTCACCTCGATCCTTGTGCCGGACACGTATACACAGATCCGTGCGTGGCTCCAGGACCTGGCAAATGCAGCCGCGTGGCTGTCCTGTACAGGCGGCTCTGACGGCCACACGTGCGGTCTTTCTTGGACTAATGGCACGTGGGACGGCGTGTATGGCCTTGGGGAGCAGATGCTGGCGTTGGAGGTCATCCAAAACTTGCGTGTTGCCGATTTACCCGGCCCGTTGACCGCTGATACTGGAGGCACCCTGATTGGGAACCCGGCCGCAGGCTTTTCCCTGGCAGAGACCGACGCGCTGCCGCTCCATTTGGGCGCTAAGGACAAGGCTGGCGCGGCGATCATCACCGCCGTTATCGGTGTTGCCATAATCGGCACGGCGGCCTGGTTGGTGATCTAGAACCGAGATGGGGACCGACTTAAGATGAAGAGAGGTGACTACTACAATAGAATTAGATTGAATAGACCTGTCCGGAATTAGACTCAACAAACCGGCAGAATCAGACTGATACAGGATAGAGAGGGGTGAGAATAGCTCGATGTAATCTAGTGAGTTTATGATGTCTTCTATTGAGGACACAACACGCCTTCACTTGAAAAGAATACTTGCCTGCTAATGCCCGCTTTGCCCGCTTTGCGTCCTTTGGAATGATCTGGCTATTTCTTCCTCTGTTTATAGAAGATGTGATAAATACTGGCAGGGCATGACATACTAGTTTCCAGTATGAATGCAGTTCCAGCGAACCTTCCCAATGGAGGTTTCTTCGGATAAAGTCAATTCTCATATATTCAATGAGTAGATAATGTGCAACAAAAGTAATCATGAAAACCTTCAAAAGTAAATACAGAACTGGCAGGCCTAAAAATTGACACAAGATTTCGATTTGAGCATTGGCGAGACGGATTAACCCATGCACAGTATGAAGCAAGATGCCAAGGCCAAGACAAGCTGGGTGCGTGAACGAATTATTGGAACTAGGGAGCAGAACGCGTCTTTTCTTGAAAAGAGAATTGTAGAGTGAGTATTTTGTCGAGTCACGCCGAAACATTTCTCCATCCCTTTGCTCAATCAACAGTTGACTCCTATACGACGACTTGTATACGATAAGCCTTGCCATCCTTGAAGATTGACCGGATAGTACTCAATCGTTTTGGCTTCAAGGTTTTTGATGCAAAAACCCTTCACTGTCAACATATGATTCAATTGTCAACATAATTAACACAAAGCTAGCTTTGCCCATGGCAATTACTTAGTCGAGTAGTGAATGTTGTTCTATGAGGCAGCCAAGACAGGCTGAGAATTGATGACAATTTAACTGAACAACAGCGCATCTCATGAGTACGGTTAGACTTGGCATTGCCAGAATTTGAGAATAAGTGGCAAAAGCTTTGGAGTTTCCCTGAAAATTGATGCAAATGGGCTTTGAAGCTTCTGACTTTCTCTGACATTTATCTCAGGATCAACCAGGGCACGGGGACTGATCTTCATCGTATCGCCAATGTAACCTACCCTCCTTGTCCACCAAACTGTTCTTTCGAGCATACTCTTTGACAATCGGAGCACGCTCATACGTGAGTGTGGATTTTTGAGTGTCACACCAAATTCCCTCTTGTGGCATTCCTTTCCAGACAGCCAGTGAATGTCTATGGCTTTTCACCAGTGTGGGAACTCATGTGAACAGCCAAAAGTCGACGGTAGGAGAAATTTTTGTCACATTCCGCACACGCGAATGGCTTTTCACCAGTATGATGTCTCATGTGAACGGTCAAATCACTGTTTTGTGAAAATTCCTTGTCTCATTCGGCACACGCGAATGACTTTTCACCAGTGTGAGATCTCATGTGACGAGTCAAATGACCACTTCGTGAGAATGTCTTGTCACATCCAGTACACGCGAATGGCTTTTCACCAGTGTGACGTCTCATGTGAACAGTCAAAGCACCACCTTGTGAAAATCTCTCATCACATTCGGTACACGCGAATGGCTTTTCACCAGTGTGAGATCTCATGTGAACAGTCAAACCACTACGGTGTGAAAATTTCTTATCACATTCCGGACACGTGAATGGCTTTTCACCAGTGTGACGTCTCATGTGAATGGTCAAACCACTATGGTGTGAAAATCTCTTATCACAATCCGCACACGCGAATGGCTTTTCACCAGTGTGAGATCTCATGTGAGTAGTCAAATGACTTTTTTGTGAGAATGACTTATCACATTCGGTACACGCGAATGGCTTTTCACCAGTGTGAGATCTCATGTGGATAGTCAATTCACCACTTTGTGGAAATCTCTTATCACATTCGGTACACGCGAATGGCTTTTCACCAGTGTGACGTCTCATGTGAACAGTCAAAGCCCAACTTTGTGAGAATCTTTTATCACATGTCCCACACGCAAATGGCTTTTCACCAGTGTGACATCTCATGTGAACAGTCAAATCTCGACTTTGTGAATATCTCTTCTCACAATCCGCACACGCGAATGGCTTTTCACCAGTGTGAGATCTCATGTGAGTAGTCAAATGGCTTTTTTGTGAGAATGACTTATCACATTCGGTACACGCGAATGGCTTTTCACCAGTGTGAGATCTCATGTGAGTAGTCAAATAACAACTTTCTGGAAATCTCTTATCACATTCGGTACACGCGAATGGCTTTTCACCAGTGTGAGATCTCATGTGACGACCCAAATGATCACTTCGTGAGAATGTCTTATCACATTCGGTACACGCGAAAGGCTTTTCACCAGTGTGAGATCTCATGTGAGTAGTCAATCGACTTAATTCACATGTCTTTGAGCAGATTCGGCATGAGAGATCGACAACGACAGATTTCCTCTGTGTGGATCTTTCATGGTTTAAAGCAGTCAAACTTTGATCAACTGCATTTGCGTTCGTAGCCTGCAACCTCTGCACTATATCATCAGCGCATGCTTCGCTGGGCAGGTCTAAATCGTTTTTTTCATGTTGATCTTTCGACTTACCGTCCACTTGATCATTTTGCAGCTGGAGAGCGGCCGCGCAATTATCCAAGTCTTGTGGCAGACTATGATGAAGGTTGCTCGGATCCAACGATTCGCTCATCAGCACAGCTATTCGAGCGGCACGACCTGGCACGATAGTAGTGTTCAAACTCTGGAATCCCAAATCTTGAGTGCTTCTACTCTTGACGTACGTGGGGGTATGGTCAAGCAGGCCACCTTCGTAGTGGGGTGCAAACCGCGAGAGTGGTAGGCAAATTAGCCCTGGATCGAACCTGAGAGTATCCCTTTTGCGCATCAACTCGAGCATGGACAAATTTGACCGCACAACGAGCTCCTCAAGTGACGACTCGCCAGGATTGAGTAATTGGGACTCTCGCTCCAAACAGAATCGCTCTAGTCCTGTACATGCAAGTTCCTCCTCGTCAGCAGTTTCATCCAGCGGATTATCCGAGTCGGGCTTTTTGGAAGAGCTAACAGGTTTTTCGTCTGAAACATTGCTAGGTTCTTTCTTCAAAGAAACAACTGTATAGTTGCCGGAAGACAGATGATCAGGGCACGAGCCACGTCTGAGAGTATCAGCAGAAGAAAAGCTCTCTGCCAACGGGCTTTCTGGTGGAACGTCCGCTTGATGAGACCGGCGGGTTTTTCTTTTTTTTGAACCCACATTATTATCATTGGCTGTCCGCTTGTGACGAGACTCAATAGCACCGAGAGCTACAGAGTCGCATTTCCCTTCACTCTGGCCATGTGTAGAATTAGCGCTGGCTCTTGTGATGTGAATATCGTGGTCTGTACCATTCTCATGAGCGCCAGTGTTTGTGTCGTTATATGAGTAATAGATTCTGACGAGTGGATTCGCTCCAGCCGCCGAGCGATCCGCGAGAATATTTGGACTTCTTCGAGACTCCCCTGAGACGGAGACGGAGACGTCTGCATGACTATTAGCGCCAGGCACGCTAATGCGTTCAGTTCTGACCCTGGAATCCAACATCGATCAAAATAACTTCGTTTCACGTGTTGTGTTCAAGGCTAAATTCATCAAAGGAATTTTTCAAAAAAAAAAACACCCCGTCGTTTGTATTCTTCGAGATCCTATTGCATAAAGGGTAATTGTGAGTGCAGTATAAGCTTAGGCCATGTGTTAAGTTATAAGCAGCAGAGCGTTCATACTAGAAAAAGAAAAGAAGAAAGAATACTTATCCATGCTTCGGCTGGGAAAATCCCTCACCGCGTCTGCCGTAAGACAATGGTGACATTAGCCATTGGTGAGATGAACTGTGAAGACGGTTGATAAAAGAACAATGGTATTTGTTCGCGCGCGCCCATATTCATGACTAAGCAGTAGATTTGGCCAGCGTGCGTGCCTGCCAGCCGCCTTCTAGTGAGTAGCAGAACGCGTCTTTCTGTCACCTAAATATACACATGAGGCTATTTTTTTCCTTTTCATTTTTTTTTTTGAGTTATAAATCTGACCAAGGAGAGGAAAATTACGAAGCTTTTTGTTTGATCATGCACCATGTGACAGGGCTCGTCATCTCAGTGGGCCTCGAGAGAGAGATACCCAGATATATGTATGCATCAGATATCATGAAGAAATTGCCTCAATGTATGATAACAAAACTGAAAAAGAAAAAACGAAATCCAATCAGAGTTGTGGCCCTAACTTGTAGTGAGTCAAACGTGGTTTCTCAGGGGCCAGGCGCCACGTCTCCAAGATTAACTTGCTCAAAATTACCTTTTTTGGGGAAATGGTATCTCGGCAATAGCCGAACCCCTCAAAAACGCCATTATATTCGGTCCACTTTGGGGAGTTAAAAAAAAGAATACTTTTTTTTGACAATAGACCATGTACCTAGCGGAGAATAGCGTAAAATACGGCCAAAACCGCAGAGCCAATCTGGCAGGTCAATGCGAATGTTTGCAGCCACAATAAGGGTTCATTTAAATGGCCACCAGTTCAATTTAACTATATGAAGTAAAACTAATATTCTGCACAAATATGCATAATCATGAAGATCATCTCATAAACAATTCGCCATAATCTGACCTTTTCAAGTCAAGCGCAGAAATTTCTTAGCATTGCAAACATCATTGTTTCAAATCTTGCCCAATAAGCGTTCACCTTTTTCAGCATTGTCACGTTTATTGTTCGCCGTTACCTTGGCTGGAATACAGCTCCGGCAACCATGCAAGATCTTTCAATGTATGTAAAACAATACAATTTCGTGACTATAAAAGGCTGAGGATATCCCCTTTTTTCTTCACATCTGTTTATTCGATTAAAGAGTGTGGGACCCCAAAGAAATATAACTAGACAGATTCAAATTCATCCTTCAAGGGAGCGGATAAGATCAGGCCCTAGCCCGTGCCTGGTCATCGAACTTGATATGGAAAAACGTCCTGAGACGTGGGCATGTCTCGAAACACTATAGGCACACAAGTAAAAAAACATGAATAAAGCAATCTCATAGGCTGGTAAAGGTAAAGTGGTAAAAGTGTAAAAGTGTAAATTTGTAAAAGTGCAAATTTGTAAAAGTGTAAATTAGTAAATTTGTAAAAGTGTAACTAAATTTGTAAAAGTGTAACTTTGTGAATTTGTAACTTTGTAAAATTCGACGGTAGCGTATACTGTAGGTTGTAGCATTCGAATGCATCGAGCCACGTACAACAATAGAGTTGTCCCTCCTGGGTATGAGGAGGGGAGAGGCGGAATTTCATGTAGTTAGACTGCTAGGCCAAATTAAGCCAAAGGCTTATTCTAAGATGGAACGAATAAGATACAATTTTTGCGTACCAGAGAGTAAACTGTTTTTTTGGAGCAACCGCTAATAATGTTCCGAAAGTCATTACGCAAAAGTGATCTCTCATCCTCACACATGACTATTGGTCTGGGATATGGGTAAGTGGACAAGGCGCATAGCTTTGTGATGACGTGGCCGCTGCAAGCTACAATTTAGTCAGAATGAGGTTTTTGGGCCCAAAACCACGAATGAGAGTTAAAATCTATTTCAGCGTGAAACCTCAAGTGTTTATGTTTACTTCTCAATTTTTCCTATGGTTACAGTGTAGACCTGCTCGGATAAAGCATTTCCTCAGGAGAAGAAACATATCAAGTACACGTGGTTTTCTGATGTAAATGGCAAGTCTGTAAATAAAGTTGGAATTTCAGGCTTCTTTTCACGCTTCAGGTCGAGTTATCCTATTCAACCAAAATTGTAATAAGCAGGCCAACTGTATTATCTTTAACCAAAAAAAAAGATAGATAACCCTCACATGGCCCCAGAGGTTCCCCCCCACGCAACCAGCCATGGGCGCGCGTGGCCGCCTCCTCCACCTTTTTGCCTTTACCTAGCTCCTTGATAACACCCATACCATATACAGACAACTCAATTGCCACCGAAAACCACGGCATTTCATTATTAAACAAACAAATTTTTATATAATTCAAGCCTCATGAATCTGGATGAGCCATTCACGTCTGTGAATTGGGATAGGGACGAGCCAGCCTCCAAAGCTATTGACACCAGCGAGAACGCCGCTCTGACTTTGCTAGGTTCTCTGGAAGTGCAGCACACGGCGATTTCCGAGGAGGAAAATAGCCGCCAGGGGTCGCCTACAATTAGTGCAGCAGATCCGCCAGACCTGTCGAGTTTGCAGCTGGGAAGCCGTGCAGTATCGGCGCAAAACGATCATGTTTCCGAACACACCGCTGAGGACTGCAAGGAGGCGAGGGATCGTGAGTATGCAACGCAAGAAAGTGCATCGGAAATGCCAGAGTCTGCCAAGCACTCAGGGGAGATTCCTACGAGTGAAAAGATGCCTCACCACGGCGCATATGACCATCCATCGGAGCACCAGAAGGAGGCCCGAAATAGCCCTAAATTGACAGGCCTGGGGGCTAATTATGGAGACTTGCCGCCGAATGCAAACTTGACACATACATCATCTCATGCGGCCGTAGAGGCTGCAAATACTGAGTCAAAAGCCATCTCAGAATCCCGCGAAATTTATGGTGCCGGACCCGACGAGAACGCCACAATCGAGAACGACCAAACCTCGTATAACCCATCATTACGCGCTCAGCATATCGCCAGCCAGGAAATCAGTGACCAGAAGCAGATGGAAGATGCGTTTGCGCGTTACACGATCACGCTGCGCGTGAGCAACCCAATTAGTGATCGGGACGGCAACTCAAAGCCATTCATATCGTACCTTGTCACCAGCGAGACCGACCACCCGGAGATCTTGCGGCTACTGGCGAACAATTCAACTGAGAAAACGACTGTCAAGGTGCGCCGCAGATACGGCGATTTCCGGTTCTTGCACGATTGTTTGATAAGTGATTTCCCACAATTGCTTGTGCCTCCGCTACCTGCAAAGCTGAACTTCAAATACCTCACGGGCGACACTTTCAGTACGGCGTTTGTGCACAAGAGGCTCAACTCGTTGGACCGGTTCGTCACCTTCATCTGCCAGCACAAGTTACTCTCGCAACTGTCTGTATTTCACTACTTTGTGAGCGACTCTTCGGAATGGGCAACGTTCACGAAAAACCTCAAGATCTCGAAGGGCGAAGACGACGGTCTGCTTGTGAGTAAAGTCATGAACGAGGATATTTTAACCGAGACTATCATGAACTTCTTCACGCCCTCAAAGCACAAAAAAGAAACTAACAGAGATATTCTCGAAATCAGTGACAAGCTCAAAAAGCTTTATGAGAACCTCGTCAAGTTGGACCGTATTTTTCTGAAGCTCAACCGGAAAAATAACGATTTGAAGCACGATTACGAGCTGTTTCTGACACAAATCAACAAATTGGCTGCACTTCACGAGAATAACGCGGACACTGATGCGAATGCTTCGTCTACCAGCACTAATGCCGGCGCAACCAGTAATTTTAAGATATTCTCAGAACTGCTTCTGTTTTTTCTGGAGAATTGGGCCACTTTAGGTCGCTACATTGATGAACTGTTTTTGGTGTCACTCAAGGACTGTGCTAAATACATCGCGCGTTTATCGAGCTTGATTGAGCTTCATCACAATAAGAAGATCGATTTGCAAGTGTTGGAAGACTACTTATCCAAGGCTAAGGGTGATTTGGCTAGCATCGGCGGCTCAAGCGCAAACGAAACGCCGCACAGAGCCCCGCCAAATCCAACTTTGATTGGACCAAATAGTGGCGGCATTGTCAATAACACCACGCAATTAATAAAGGATACGTTGTCGACGCTGGCCACACCTCATATTGGATCGTCGCACGCGGAGGGCAAGAAGCACCGCTTGCAACAGAAAATCGCGCATCTCGAGAACGAGATTACCGAGCAAACGCATTTGGTGAACAGCTTGACTAGCCGCATAATCAATGAGGAGTACCCCAATTGGGATCGTTTTAACAAGATTCAAATGAAGCAGGCCATGCTGGATCTCTGCGATCAGGAGATTTCTTTCTACAAGGGTTTGGTGGATAATTGGACAGACGTCGAAGCCAAGCTTGTGCAGAGGCTCGAGGAACTCAAGTAATAATTTTTGTTGGTTTTCTATTGCTATTTTTTGCTCTCTTCATTTCTATTTTCTCCCCGAAGTCGTATCCCGCAACAGTATTAGTCTGGGCGTGTACACTCCACAAGGGGACGGCCCGCCCGCGCAAGTACCCCGGAAGTTCGGCACAGACTCGCGTGTTGCGTCACGTGCCGCCACAGCCATGCTAGGTGCGGGATATTAGTGGTGAGAGGAAAACGTCACTCATAATCAAGTCACTACGCTCCGCTTGAAACACCCAAATATGCTTCTTTTTTGCACGGCTTTGGCTACGCTTGGCGTCGCAACCGCAAACAGGATCGTGCTTGATAATCACTCGAACAGCCAGGTGTGCGAGGGCATGTATGCTAAGCATGATTGGGGCGGCAACAAGCTGCCTCATATCAGCATCAAGCTCGATCAATTCAAGGATCACAAGCTTGACGTCAAAAATCCGACTGAATATGAGGACATAGAGGTCAGCTACGTTGTCTTTGAATACAAGGATTTGGATAAGCTTGGCGTGCGCCTCCCTGATTCCAACCGGAAGAAATACATATGTGACGACGTTGCATTGCAGGCCGGCGTATGTGGCCAGGATGATTATGGATCATTTATCGCTGGTGGCGACATTACGAATACAACTATTCACATATCGAGAATGACGCAATTGGGCTTTGCGAATCTCACTTACCCTGTGACGAAAACAGGCTATTACTGTGTCTCGACTTTTTCGACCATATCTGGCCCAAAATATAAGGGCTTTGTGAATTTTCAAAATGCTTTTGGCAATTTGAGTGCCTCCGAAATACCTAAATTGCCCGCTTATGGTATTTTGACCGTGTTTTATGCAGTCACATTGGGCTTATACGGATTTCAGTTTTTCAAAAAGCGGGATCAGAATCAGATTTTGCCGTTGCAGCGATACTTGCTTGCTATGCTTGGCTTTTTGACCTTTGACACGCTTGTCGTTTGGTCGTACTACGATTTGGAGAACAGAACCGTCGGATCTAACTGGTTTGTGAGATTCTACGTCGTGTTTATGTCGATTATGAGCTCAGCAAAGCTCACCTTTTCGTTCTTTTTGCTTTTGTTGATTGGCTTGGGCTACGGTGTTGTGTCATTGAATTTGTCGAAGAAAATCATGCTCAAGTGTAAGATCCTCGCCGGAATACACTTTGCCGCGTCCATGTTATGCTTGGTGGGGAGCTATACGATAAGCGGACTGAACTCGAACTCCAACTCTGCCGGAATCGATAACGACATTGAGAATGTCAGTCTTTGGCAACTTGCGTTCATCATTCCGATTTCACTTACGTTCACTGCGTACTATTTCCTTATTTTGACTTCAATTCGTCAAACCACAGCCAACCTTCACAAACAGCGCCAGGTCATCAAATTGCAATTATACCAAAACTTGTTCCGCATCATATCGCTTTCAGTTTTCATCACCACTGGTGGCCTTGTTCTCTCCAGCTTCTTCCTCTTGAGCTTATCGAGCAGTGAGCTCGTCGAACAAAATTGGAAGGGTACGTATTTCGCCATCGACTTCTGGCCTAGCATTGCCTTTTTTGGCATTTTCTTGGGTGTAGCATGGTTGTGGAGGCCTACCGAGACGAGTTACATGTTGGCTGTTTCGCAACAGCTTTCCACTGGCGAGGGCGAGGAAGGAGAGGGTGCGTTTACTGGCTACCAACACGGGCATGAGTTTGAGTTGGATGATGTTTCTTTGATGAGCCACAGTGACGACGAAAACCAGCAAAGAGATAGCTTTGAGTTGAACAACCTGAGCATACCTCAGGAAGATCCTCCTAAGTACAAGGAAGCTGACCATGATGTGGACCATGAAGTCGCACCTGCCGCAAGCAACACATTGTTTGAGCTTGGCGATGAGGATTTTGAGGACGATGGCAAGAAGAATGACGCACCGAAGCAAAGCTCGAGTCTCGATAACAGATTACCATGAAAGCTCGACGCAAAGCGTATATACCAATGAATGTAAAGAAGAATCTGTTGTCACATATGAACATATCCGGAGTTTTTGCTTTGCTTCAAATTTACAAAAGCTCCCACAAGCCACTATAGATCTCAAAAGGAGTTCATTTTTTCGGGATTGGCTAGGTCCACATATATAACCAATTATTATTTTCATTTCCGCATGTAGCCTGAGTGGGCGCGAGTCTAAATCCAACTCACTTTATTCAAATTGCATAATCTTAGATTAGTATTTTGATCTAGTGGCCTTCCCCATTCTTGACATATAGAATTTCTACTATGAATAGCTCTACAAATGTCGATTCCCACATGCTGAAAAAAGATGAGTTAATGACTTGTAAGCGTTCGCCAGAGACTCGTTTACCGCACTTCGTGAATCGTACATGTGAACAATCTAAACACCTGCCCACACAGTGCCGCCGTCTGCGCGAACTTCCGCCGTGAGTTTCTCCACCTTCTGATTCCAGTTGACCACGTGATTGTACAAAGTCTTAACCTGGTCGAGGTTCAAGATTCTGGGCTGTAACCACGTGACCACCAAAACCTGTTCAATCTGATTGATGAAGCCCTTGATCAACCCGAGCGAGAAGCACTTGATGATCAAGAACTCCACGTTGTCGGCGGCGGTACCCGTGATCGAACAGATTTCGGCAAACAGTATCTTTTTGTCGCTGGACAGCTTTGTGGAGATCAACTCCAACAACGACATGATCACGATTTTCTCGTGCAAGAACTGCTTGTGGTGAGCGAGCTGCGGCGACCGCGTGAATGCCTCCTTCAGCCACTCTGTGAATTTCTCCAACTGGCCTGCATTCAAAGTCTGGATAAGATTGTACAACCAAAAGTACTCGCTCTCTGGAGCGGCGATAGTGGTCAATATGTCGTGGAGAATCAACTCACCAAAGTTGTAGATCTTATCGCCCAACAACGCGGCGATGCAGAGGTCATGACAGAATGCCAAACGCTCCTCGGGGAACAATGGCGTGTCAAGCGACGACAAATATAACAAGCCGTTAGTATAGAACAAGTTAAAGTTCTCCCGGATTTTATAGTTCTGGCATTTGGTCAAGTAAAAAGCCGCGTTTATCTTCAGCGAGTATTCATTCTGCAACGTGGTGTCGAACTTCTCGCTTGCGGCTTCCAAGATTTCCTCCGCCCGGGAACGATCATTCATAAGCAAGGCATAACGTGCGATTTGCAAACGCACATAGACGATTGCCTCGTCGTCGGCGATGGCAGATTCTGTGTTTTCCACCCTTCTTGAAGAGAGCTTCTTAGTAAGCTCGCCCACGAGCAACTGCTCCAACTCGCCCAATTTCTGTAAGCATGTGCTGGGCTCGTCGAACGACTGCAACAACAAATCAACCACTTTGATCGGGTTGAGCTTATTTTGAAATTGCGCCAAAAAGCGGGTGAAGAGTTGTGCGCGTAAGTCGCCCTGCTTGCTCTCGGGAATGCTGTAAAGCTCCTCGAGCGAGATCGCCAACTGGTTCCATAATTTGCGCTCGTAGTAGTCTTCCAACTGATATAGCACCTGCGCGATGTCGGCATTGTCCACGGTTTCCCGCAAGTCGGCCAATACGGCGGCCAAGTCCTGGTCAATATCCATTGCTGACATGGCAGAAGAGATGTGTGATGTTTTGAGTTAGGTGTTGAACGATTGTCCGGAGCTTACCGGAGAGGAGTGGCCATTTTGGCCCGTTGTGTGGCGAGCGCGTGCGCAACGCACTGACGGGTCGTGTGCAGGCCGAAACAGGTGCAGCGAACAAACAATTTTGGTAAGATCATCAATTGGCAAATAACCAGTCCTGAAATTTCAAACAATTGAATTATTGGCTCAATTGCGAGAATCTATTCTGTGTGTGCTTTTGTTCCCTTGTTTTCCGGTTTCAACAGCGCGTTTTGTGATATGAATTCTGCTCACCGACCGATATATGGCTGCACAGAGCAGCGAGACTTGTAGTCAGGACTCAGGGCCACCCATAGCCAGACAATTCTTGTAAAATTGCTTAGAGATTGTCGAATTTCGTAAACGCGTATTTTGCAAAAAGGGTCAAAAATGCTGCAAATCGTGCCGATCTTTTTTTCCTCAAGTGAAGGCAAAATCAACATTGGGAGTTTTGTTCCCTTCATGCACATGCTGCTAACGGCTATTCGTTAAACCAGCAAATAACCTTTCTGATTTAAGCCTGAATCTGCTTATGCCTGCTCCAAGGTATCGGCAATATGAGTCATGCTCAATTCATCGGATGATTGCTCGACGTAGGCCTTCAAGTCGGTCCAGTTCTGTAAGTTTTCGCTGAAAAGCTGTTTACCGGCCCTTGTCAAGTCAATCATCACCACCAACCACTTTTTCTCCATTTTCGTCGTGTACTCCTGGAAGTTGATCTCCAAGTTTTCTGTGAGTTTGTTCATGTCGTCATTGAACAACCCAATGAGTTGGTCGAGCTTGTTCAACTCCTTCTCAATGTGCTGCACACGGTGCTGGAAATTGCTTTTCATCTGTGGTAACGGGAAGGCTGTTGCCTCATCAGAAACAGGCGCCAGCCTGTCATGGAGGTGCTCCTCAGGTAAGGAGAATGTCGGTTTGTTCCCGCCAAACAACCCGTACCACGACTTTTTCCCACCCAAAGACCGCTTAGCCCTATTCTTCGATTCAATTCGCTCTATAGCGGAGCTGATTGAAGGACTGTTTATGTTCAAGTCTTTGAGATGCTTGAGCGACTCCTGGTTTTGAGTCGAGTTGGAGAGCTCTTGGATTTTCGCAAATTTGAGCTTGTACAAGAGCTTGTACTGCAAAAGCTTGTACTTGTAGAACTTCACCAATTGTAGCGCCAGCATGTAATACTGGGCAAACTGGTTGACGGGCTCCTCCCATTCCGGAATCACGTGATCGTGGAGAAAATGCTCAAAGTTGAGAAAATCGGAGTCCATAGTGGAGCCGAACTTCTCAATCACCAACGAAAGCTGGTTATTGTCCTGCGTGACCATTTCGTGGATCTGTAAGGAGAAATTGTTGAGATTGCCGCCGAGCTCGATCAACACATCAATCATCTGCTTCAAATTGCGGATATTACGGGAATTCAACTTGTGTAGGTCCGCTAGTACCTTGATGTTCTGGTGCACGTTTTTCTCGAACGCTATGAGCTGGGGAGGGATGTCGCCGAAGAAATTTTCATACTCTTGAAGCTCCAGCGCGTGTGTCTCCTTCAAATTATACACCTTCACGTCGTTGTGTAGTTTATGCAAATCCAGATTGATTTTAGCCAACAGGTGCAAATTGTCTGGCGAGCTGACGTCAAACCCGGCCACAGAAGGTAGTAATAGGTAGAGTCCGTTCTGATCGGTGGGATTATTCGGGTTGGCCAAGAGGAGGTTCTGAGGGAGCAAGCTCACGGGCGGCTCGTTGATGGCGTTTTCCCACGAAAGCTCATAGTTGGGGTCAAAGAACTTGAGGAGCAAAGGACAGCTTTTAAGAAGCGGGTTGGCGTCGAAAACGACGTCCTGTAGAAACTTTTTGAAGCACCGTTTGCGCACATCAATCACCAGAAGCTCCTTGGCGTTGTCGAGCGAGTTTATCAAGTATGTGAGAAGAGTATGTTTCTCGGGGATTGGCGGGATAATCAGCGTGGGAAAGAGTTTGACGAGATTGTCTCTGAGCAGTTTGAACTCGGAATAGCGTCTTTTCACAATAACGGAATCGCCTCCCGGCTGGCCTTGTCCAATTTTGAGCTCTATCAAGTATACTACCACGGCACTATTGCCTAGACGCTCGCTCAGAATCACATCGATATTGAGTCGCGGATTGGCAAGCATTTTCTTGATTTTCTGCGAGAGCCCGAGCGAGCTTTTCACCAAGGATTCGGCGCCGAAGTCAACAAAGCTTTCCTGGAGTTTCTGGGCGTTTTGGGTGGTTGAAGCCATGTTTTGAGGCAGATTATGGGCGCTGTTTGCTGCCGAGTTTGCCGTGGTGTTGTAAAACAGCGGGTTGTTGTCCTGCTCGATATCAGGGAAGAAATCCGAGTCGTCAGACATGATGAATTTTTGAAAAATATATCGATTTTATGATTTTTGGGATTTTTGCGTATACAATCTCGATGTTTATGATGTTTTGCCTGGTCACTGGAGGCCTTGTTGCTGCGTCTGTCTACACTAGTTAAGAGCCACCGAGCCTCCGAGCCTCCGCAACTGCTGTGCTAGAGTCAATAATGGTTCAAGACAAGGGATCACTTATATCTGTACGCCCTATCGTGAGGGAAAAAATGAGGTTGATCACGAGATTTTAATAACTTCTTGAATTCATAAATACTAAAAAACAGCCAATTTTGATAGTGTAGTATGTAAATGTCAGATGCTGAGAGAATCCTGGCTGGATGTGGCTCTGGAGTCCGCGCTGCGTGGGTTATCTGGAGACTGGAACCGATCAGTGCGGAGACAAGTGAGGGCAAAATCCAAAACCCAAAAACAAAGAGCGTCACGTGACCAGGCAATAAGTTTACGGATGAGTGCTGTGAACGAATCACTATTCTGATTTGGATTTTGCAAACTTTATTACTCCGTTCGAGTAGGTGTGCTTTCCATGCTTTGAGTCAGAATACTGGTCCAATGTGAGGAATTATGGATTTACCACATAGTCAGTATGCCTTGCTCAACTTGCAGGTGCTCTACGTCCCTCCAGCAATATTGTAGATATGTCCAAAAAGTGTGTTTTGGAGGCTGATGACGTTGATATGTCAATGCATGACCAAATACCATGTCGCTCTCCCATTCCGGCCTATTTCCGCTCCATTCTTGTGTGAGACCGGGTGAGGAAACGCTTAACGGAGAATGTGAGGGCAAGGGTAAAAAGGGTGTTGGATCATTCAACTCTAGCGTCCATATCTCGTTTTGAATCAGTTGAAGGTCATCAAAAAGTTGAAAGCAAGGAAAGTGAAGAAGTTTTTAGAGAACGTTTCATGGACGAACCTGAGAAGAGAAGTTCGCGGCCCAAGACGGGTGAATTAACACTCAAGTTGTACTTAATAGATTCCCCCTCAACGAGATAGTGCTACGGTAATAGACCAAGTAATTGATCGTAAGGCCCCTGCCTGACAGAATTCTCGCGTTCACCTTTCAAATGTTTAGACTTCCCCAGAGCAAATTTTTCAGACCGTGTTCGTGAAACAGCAGTGTTGATATCGTGAATCCCGGGCCGTCGTATGTGGCCATAATATCGTCAGGAAAGGCAACCACGAATTCCCGCGCCCGTGGAATAATCACAATCAGAATTCTTTTTCGATCCTTATATCGATATCGCTCTATGTCTTATTGACAAACACACGCGAATCAATAATACCTATGGCATGCAAGGGTCCTTGTTCCTGTGTGAGCATAAAGCACATGCCTCTCACGACTCATCACACCAAAACACTTCGTTGTGTCGATTTCTGCGTAACCCCAGCCTGGCGTGTGATTCTCGACATCTACAGAAATAAAACAATCGCTTTTGACCGGTATTTGTGGCGATATATGTGAACCCAAGTCTCGTATGGAGACTCACTCAAATCGCCCGATTCTATGCAAAAACGCGTTACTACCGTAAGAAATTACGGGCTGAATGACCCAGGAAATAGCTTCTCGTGACACCGTAGACGCACATCTGTGTATTTCTATTGCAAATACCGTGACGGTGACACAATCGAATATCACACGCTACAAAAGTGTCTTGATGGAATCAGCTGCTTGAATAATGGTGCGGGTAACCACACGCCTCTTGTTTGGGCTGACAAAAAGGACAAAACCGCCCCGCGCTCAACAAACAAAGCTATAGTGGAGAATTATCAGATTCCATTGTTCGCACAGACAGAAGGTTTAAGAGAGAATAGCAGCGAAACGTCCAAATAGATGCGCTGGCGAATGAAACCAACCCATTCTTTCGAACAATAGCAAACGCGACGCGCGCAAACGGCTGAGATATGTACAGTATATTCTGCACGCTGCCGGACGCGGTAGCCCCATCGCTGGCATTCCCAAATCCGGCTCTCGCAATTCCCCAGGTGTGACACTTCAAACGCCACATTATCAAACAGTCAATTGAAACCTCATGGATCATAGTTTCAGGAACTCCAGTCTGATAAATACCCCAGGATTGTATCAAATGGACGGAAATTTGTCAGGACCAACTCTTGACAACCCCCAATTTCATGTAACAGACTGCACATAAATATCACATAACCAAACGGGCTCGTAATCTCTATTGTCAAGTGCGGCTCATGGACGCCAGTGAAGAACGCGCACATTCCAGTGCGAGATCCCGATTACGCACAGGGCCCAAAGAAAAACCACGAAAAAAGACAAAAAGCTTTCTTGCACCCCTGTGATCTTTTTTACGAGCATATAATATCCATAGCTTTTTCCACCACTGAGGAAATAGCATATTTATCCACACCTGCCTGGAAATTAAGGGCCTGCTCAGTGGTTTGTTACAGGCATCTGGGGACTTTGGTTGCTAACAGCACATATTCTCAAGCATACACGCATTGGCGATCTATACCATCGGTCATAATCATACTGGAACCCCAGAATTACACTTTTAGACGCATTTATAAGAGCCATTTATTTTCTTGTTTACAATGGCGGTGCAGGTGATGTCGCAGAAATCGACTCGGCTCATTTTTGCCGGGCTTCTCCTCGTGGTGGTTCTCAACATCTCGTTTTTTTTCTACGAAAAGTCAAGATCGGGCGAGTTTGAAGTTTCGCTCGAAAAACTCGTTTCGGCAGTTCCGGGCACCGGCAGCAGTGTTGGCGAAGACCTGTCTGCCCTGGTGAAAATCAAAAAAGCGGTGTACAGGCCGTACTACGACGATAGAAATAATGGCTTATTGGTGGTTAGCCGCCTGGAGGGTGCTGTGTGGGACGAGAAAGACGCGCAAACACTGAAGATCCGCGAGATGTTTGCGAGACAGGAAAAAGAGGAGTTTACGATATTCGAGATCGCTCCCTAT